>PVKB01006259.1:0-68427 GCA_004027205.1 Ctenodactylus gundi | reverse complement strand
TGTGGTACTTATGACCCATTGTCATCCATCTCCTTCAAAATTCTTCCTGGCACTTTGACTACACTTGTCCCATCCCCCCTGCCCCTTTCTGAAGCCATTCTGGAAGTCCACAGCATGAGTCTGTTCATTTGTGCTGTCATGGCCACCATGATGTCCTAAATCAATTCAGGACACTCTCCTTTGTTGATCATTTTGACCCTGGAAATGACCAAGAAGTCACACAGTGCCGTACTTCATAAATGAGGTGGATGAGGACATACCACTATGCTTCTTTATTTTTTTCCGCACCTGTTTCTGCCCTTGGCAACAGCATTCACTGCATTTTTTATCTTCCCTTAAAAGGACACTCAAGGAAGACTTCCAGAACTACTTGAGAAATTGGTAAGGAGATGAGTGTTTGAAGCTGGAGTTGGCATATTTAGAGGGCGATTGTGCCAACTTGTCTCTTACTGTAATTATTTTTATTATTTTAAATCAGGGGTTCCCAACCCTCAGGCTACATACACTGCTCTGTGGCCTTGGAAGAACCTCACCTTAGGGACAAGAGGTGAGATGCTCACAAAGCCCCGCCTCCTGTCATTGGGCTCCTATCAGGGTCTAAGCGGCTGCTGACCTAACAGGAGGCAGAGCTTCTGCCCACCCCCCCCCCCAACACACACACACATACACCAAACCAATCTTCAATTTAACCCATCACTGGTGTTAAAGCGGCTGGGAATCACTGTCTTGGATGTGCTGATAAGTTTTTAAATGCAATATATAGAATTTTAAAGTTGATGGACTTAAATATAAATTTAAAAATTTTGCTCCATGAAAGCACTTGAAGAGAATGAAATGAGACAGGCCAGAAGAACGTGTCTGCAAATCCCTCCGTGGTAAAGGTCCCCTATCCTGACTCTGTAGGGTAGGCCCCCTGCAGTCACTCCCCAGAAACACAGAGGAACAAGACCTGGCCCAGTGGCACAGACCTCTTATCCCAGCACTCTGGGAGGCTAAGGCAGGAGAACTGCAAGTTCAAGCCCAGCCTGGACATCTTAGCAACTTGGTGAGACCTTGTCTTAAAATCAAAACTAAAACTCTGGGACGGAGATCTACTGCAGAGTGAAGGTCCCGGGTCTCATCCTCAGTATCAGCTGTGTACACACGCAGTGCATAGAGATATGTGGCAGGGAGGCATTCAAGAAGGCCAGACAAACAGCAGCAAAGAAAAGTAAACATTTGAATCCCAGCACTTGGGAGGCTGAGGCAGGAGGATTGCCATGTGTTAAAGGCCAGCCTGGGCTACACAGTGAGTTGGGACCAGCCTGGACTACAGAGTGAGACCCTGTCTCAAAAAGAAAGGAAGAGAGAGAGGGAGAGAGAGAGAGAAACAAAGAAAGACAGTTCTTGATGTAGGCCATTCTCACTGGAGTCAGGTGAAACCTCAGTGTAGTTTTTATTTGCATTTCTCTCATGACCAGTGAGGAAGAACACATTTTCATACGCTTGTGGCCATTTGTCCTTCTTCTGAGAAGATCCTTTCCATTTCAGCTGCCCACTTCTTGATGGGATCATTTATTTCAGGGGGCTTTATGTTTTTCAGTGCATTGGTAATTCTAGGTGTTAATCCCTTGTCTGAAGTGTTAGCTGGTGGGCAAAGGTTTCCATCCTCTGGTGTTTCTTGGCTTTTGAATTCACCCACTGACAAGAAGGGGGCAGAGATCACAGGTTTTGGGGCCAGAAAAGAAAACAATCTCCCTCTTCAGAGATCCAAAAAGTCAAGCTCAGTTTCCACAGAGACAAATAAAACTATTAATTTTGAACTACCACTGGCCCCATCATCGAAGATGAGTCAAAGAAGAGACACAAAGGACACTCTTGCATATGAAAACCTTGGGACACCCGGACACAGCAGCAAACAAGAAAGTGAAATTTCATGCTTAAGTCTCAGCCCACCCGCATCCCATAGCTCATCTGGCAGAAGAACTGCGAGTGACAAGACAAGACAAGAAGTTGTGTGGAAACCTCTGGAGAAACAAGGACAAGCAGCACCATCACCAAATGTCTCTCTCTTCATCCCCAGTTCTCCACCACCTCACCTCAATTTAAGTTTCCTTAAGGACACGACGTTCTCACCTGCATCCACTTCTCCTCCTCAGTCACTAACAGACAATGTACAGATGACCAACTGTACGCAGCCCAGACCACTGTATGTCTGCATGTTCACCTCGGATTTCACCTACCACTGAGCCAGGCACACAGCATCTATCGACTGCTGAATTAGCACACTGGGCGACCATCACAGACCCACGGCTGCTGGGCCTCTGTGCTGCAAGAACAACTGCAGGTGCCAGGTAAGCTAAAGAATCACAGCAGTGAAAGACAGACCATGAAAATCTAAGCCGTGCATACAGCATCCATCCACGCCTGAATCTGCATATAGGGCAACCATAGGAGACCCAAGGGTACGTGGATCTAGCACTGCAGGGACAATTGCAGATGACAAGTCGACTCAAGACATCACGCCTCTGAAACACAGACCCCTTAAGACTAAGCCGTGCATGCACTGTGGATCCATGGCTGAATTTGCATGTAGGGTAGCTATGGCAGACCCAGGGCTGCCCAGCTCTGGCACTACAGGGGCAATTACAGACGACAGGTTGCTCAAGACATCCAGTAGTGAAATGCAGACTCCGTAAGATTAAGCCATGCATAGAGTGTCCATTTATGGCTGAATTTGCATATAGGGTGCCCATCGTAGTCCCAAGCTGCCCAGCTCTGGCACTGCAGGGACAACTGCAGACAACAGGTTGCTCAAGACATCACAGCAGTGAAATGCAGATGCCGTAAGACTAAGCCATGAATACAGTGTCCATACACTGCTGAATTTGCATGTAGGGTAGTTATAGCATACCCAGGGGTGCTAGGCTCTGGCACTGCCGTGACAATTGCAGATGACAGGTCAGCTCAAGACATCACAGTAGGATTTCCTGTCAAGATGGAGGTTGAGTAACAGAGCTGTACAATGTCATCTCATTGACCCACTTAAAAAGTTGAGAATTTAGTTAGAAAATTCGGGTTCAACATGGCTAGGAAAGAGAAGAGCACCCCAACAAGTGAAAAGAGGCCAGGGGAAGGTCAGAAATTCTGAAGGAATAATGAAAGCAAAGGATAAAAAAAAAAAAACCCAGCCGCCCAGGAAGCCACTGCAGGTCAGCTGCAAACCACGGGGAACCGCAGGCAGCTGCAGAAGGAAGAAAGCTAGCATGGAGCCCAGGACATCTGACAGAGCTGGGAGAGGAAGGAGCGCCCCAACAACTGACAGGAGGCTGCAGGAAGGTCAGAAATCCTGAAGTCATATGGGAAGTGGAGGAAAACCGCAGCCAACTCTGCACAGTCCTGAGCTGCCGGCATCCACAGACCCCAGCTGGCGGAAAGCCCAGAGCCAGAACTTCAGTCTGAGGTGAGCACGAATCCAGGAGAAGTGGGAATGTTCACAGTTGGCAGCCCAGACTCCACAAAACAACCTGCAGGTAGTGTATACTACAAACACAATGTGTCCTACCCCTAGAAAAGGCCCCAGGAAAGGCCACTGGGAGTCCAAATCAGAAGTAGCACTTGGCAGCCATAACAGGCAATGACGTAAGCAGGAGTCATTTAAAAAAAAGGGGGGGGGGTGGCGAGGGGAAATCCCAAGACTGAGCCCTTTCAAGTAAAAGAAGGCTCAGAAGAGCACATCAGGACTTTTGGGGTCACCCTTAAACAGTGCCTAGAAGAAACTGGCACAAGAGGCAGAGAGAGGAGAAAAGAGGGGGAAATTGGCTGCTGATCTCCTGAATGGCTCAGGGTAGTGGGCGCACCTCCAAGGGTGGAGCACCCATGCTGGGGGATGGAAGCCAGGACAGGCAGGAGAGCTTTGCTGAGGAGCCAGGGGCAAATAAGACATCTCAAAAGGTAGACCATCACCCCATCCCTCCCACACGCGCCAGAGGCTTCTGGGTCACCGCTGCCCTGCACACCAGAGGCATCTAGGACCAGGAATTCCATCACCCCATTGGTCCCGCACTCCAGAGGCTTCCAGAGGCATCTAGGACTGGGCCTTTAACAAACTCTTTTTCCTGCGCACCAGAGACAGGCAGCCAGAGACAGCCAGAGACAGTCAGAGATAGCAGAACCATGAGGAAACGTGGTAACATATCTCCTACAAAAAGACCTGACACCCCAGGAAATGATACCAGGGATCCTAAAATAGCAGAATCTAAAGACAAAAAAGATGATAACTTCTGGGCCCAGAAATACTTTGAATTAAAACAGGAAATGAAACAGATAATGCAAGAGATATGCCAGGACATAGCTAACGTAACAGCAAACATTGTAAAGCAATTAGAGGAGAACAAAGAAGATATCAACCAGAAGATAATGAAGGAAATACAAGAAATTAGAGAGAAACACAACAGAGATATTAAAAAATAGAATGCAGATATACAGGAAGTGAAAAACACACAGGAAATAATAAGCAACCACTTCGAACATTTTCAGAATAGAATGTCAGACCTAGAAGATAAAATGACTGAGCTGCAACATACAGCCTTAGCTGCAGCCTTAGCTGTAAAGAACACAAAGCAAACAAGGAAGAAAGCGAACCATTACAAGGGCTGATAGATGATTCAAAGAGAAACAACCTCAGAATTATGGGAGTGCAGGAGAAGACTGAGGACAAAACAAAAGGCTTAAAGGTCATTTCCAATGAAGTTATGGAAGAAAAAAAATTTTTTAAAGTAATGAACATGGAATTACTGCAGGCATATAGAACACAAAACTTTGATCAAAAGAGAATCTTATCATGACATATCATAATTAAAATACTAGAAACCCAACACGAAGAGCAAATACTAAAAGCAGTAAGAGAAAAACAGAAGGTGACCTACAAAGATAAGCCTATCAGGGTAACTACAGACTTCTCAACCC
The DNA here is from genome assembly GCA_004027205.1 of Ctenodactylus gundi. Lineage (NCBI taxonomy): Eukaryota > Metazoa > Chordata > Mammalia > Rodentia > Ctenodactylidae > Ctenodactylus > Ctenodactylus gundi. The sequence goes on along the minus strand of PVKB01006259.1, from coordinate 63,480 downwards.
AGACTCTAAAAGTCAGGAGATCATGGAGCAACATTATCCAAGCACTAAGAGAACATAAATGTGAATCAAGACTGCTATATCCAGAAAAATTATCTTTTAAATTGGAGGGAGAAATTAAAACTTTCCATGATATAGAAACCTTAAAGAATTTTGCAGCCACTAAGCCAGCATTGCAGAGAATAGTTAAAGGAAACTTAGAAAGCATAAGGGAGGCCAATGACACCAATGACCCCAGAGAAAAAGAGATAACAGCTAGAGGAGAAGGAGCAGAGAAAAAAGTAAGGCTATGCATGAAATTAGGGATGAACAGATAAGTAAAAGGATAAACCAAATCAGGCAAAATGTTAATAATTAGTGAAATATGAGTAAACAATATATGAAAGTTTAAAAAATCTGAAATAACTAAGCATACCTATCTATTGCTTTAACTGTAGTATACTTATGTAATACAGATTTAAGTCCATTTCATGTAGCAAATTGATAGTCTTAAGCTTGTTTAATGAAGCAATTAACTTTTTTGATGTTGAAAGTGAATTTATTCTCCTTGAGAGGGGCAGAAAGATAAGCACCACCAAAATAACTTGGGGGAAAGGTAACATCTAAAGAGAAAATGTAATAAAAAATAGATCAGTATTTAAATCATTTGACTGATATACTTCTAAAACAGCACCAACTGTTCTATAAAGTCTGTGAAATCTCCCCACATCATTATTATTAGTAATACTATAGTAGTGTGCAAAACAGAATAATTACATGCAACATGGGGAACTGGCATAAAATCTTTTAAAAATACGTATGCATGAATATATGGGTGGATAGGTCAATAAAATTATAAACCAAATCTGGCAGAATGTTAGTAATTAGTGAAATGTGAGTAAATAAGTTATGAAAGTTAAAAAATCCTGAAGTAACTAAATTTGCCTTCACATCTGTTACTTTAAGTATACTTATGTGATACAGATATAAGTTAATTTAATGTAGCAATGTGATATAGTTTTAAGTTTGTTTATTGCAGGAATTCACATATTAGGTCTTTGTTGTAAATTTATCCTAAGAAAACTGATTGATGTAAAGATAACTCTGTGAATGTACAAACACATACCTTCCAGTATTCAGCTAAGGCATTTGAAATTTAACTTTTCTTCTTCTTTCTCATATTTACTAGTCTTTTGATTTACATGCTGCAGATCTTTTCTAATATGGACTGGTGGGTAAAGCCAGGTGTAAGAATCTCAACAAAGATATAGAAAAATATAGAAAAAGACAACTTTTGGCAAATAATACATAAAGGGATCGACTGGACTCAGAGAAGAGGCATTAATATATGGTCACTGTGGCCTATTCAAGGAACAGGAAGCTGAGCTAAAGAGTGGTGACTTGAGTGACTTAGATGCAGAAGATTAAATATGTTAAGTACTGTATAGTCTCTCTGACTTGGAAAAACCCAGGACATAGACATTCTATAGAACCACATGATCTGATAGCCAGAGTTGAGGGGAATGGATGGGGAGGATATGGGAGGGTCAAAAATGGGAAGGGACTGTAAAGTTGATATGGTATATATCTGCACAAAATACTCAAGTTCATTGTAAACATTACATATTACATATGCATATTAATATAAAGAGTGGGGGAAAAAGACATCACAGTAGTGAAATAGAGACCCCATAAGACTAAACCGTGCATACAGCATCCATCCACAGCTGAATTTGCACATAGGGAAGATATGGCAGACCCAAAGCTGCCCATCTCCAGTACAGCAGTTAAATTCCAGATGACAGGTCAGCTCAAGACACCACAGCAGTGAAACGCAGACCCCGAAAGGCTAAGCCATGCATACAGTGTCCATCCACAGCTGAACTTGCATGTAAGGCAGTTATGACAGACCCCGGCCTGTCTGGCTCTGGCACTGCAGGGACAACTGCAGATGACAGACCAGCTCAAGACATCACAGCAGTGAAATGCAGACCCTGAGAGACTAAGCCAGCCATACAGTGTCCATCCATGGCTGAATTTGCATGTAGGGTGCCTATGGAAGACCCAGGAGTGCCCATTTTGGCACTGAAGGGACAATTTCAGATGACAGGCCGCTCAAGACAGCACAGCAGTGAAGCACATAACCCAGAAGACAAAGCCATGCACAGCTGTATTTGCACATAGGGGAGATATGGCAGACCCAAGGCTGCCTGGCTCTAGCACAGCAAGGACAATTGCAGATGACAGTTTGGCTCAAGACATCAGTGCAGTAAAACACAGACCGCATGAGACTAAGCCGTGTATACAGTGTCCATACAACTCTGAATTTGCGTGTAAGGCAGCTATGACAGACCCCGGCCTGCCTGGCTCTGGCACTGCAGGGAAAATTACAGATGACAGGTCAGTTCAAGAAATCACAGCAGTGAAAGGCAGACCTTGTGAGATTAAGTTCTGTATACACTGTCCATCATTGACTGAGTCTGCACGTAGGATGGCCATCGCAGTCCCAAGGGTGCCGGGCTCTGGCACTGCCTGGACGATTGCATACGACTGTTCAGCTCAAGAAATCACTGTAGTAAAACACAAACCCACAAGATTAGGCCGTGCATACAGCATCCATCATGCCTAAATTCACATGAAGGGAAGGCTTCCCGGCTCTAGCACAATAGGGGCAATTGCTGATGACCGGTCAGCTCAAGACATCACAGCAGTGAAACGCAGACCCCCGAAGACTAAGTTGTGCACACAGTGTCCACCCTTGCTGAATTTGCATTATAGAGTGCCCATCGCAGTCCCAGCAATGCCTGGCTCTGGCATTGCAGGGACAAGAGCAGATGAAATGCCGGCTCAAGACGTCACAGCAGTGAAATACAGACACTGTAACACCAAGCCGTGAATGCAGTGTCCATCCATGGCTGAATCTGCATGTAGGGAAGATATGGCAGACCAATACCTGCCTGTCTCTAGCACGCCATATACAATTGCAGATGACAGGTCAACTCAAGACATCACAGCTGTGAAACACTGAAGCAATAAGACAAGGCCGTGCCTACAGTGTCCATCCACACCTGCATCTGCATGCAGGGTGGCAACTGCAGATCCAAGGATGCCATGCTCGGGCACTTCAGTGAAAAGTGCCCATGACAGGTCAGCTCAGGACATCACTGCAGTGAAACACAGACACCATAAAAGTAAGCCGTGCATACCATGTCCATCAATGGCTGAATTTGCATGTAGGGGCTACAGTAGACCCAGGGCTGCCTGGCTCAGTCACCGCAGGAGCAATTACAGATGACAGGTCAGCTCACAAAATAACAGTAGTGAAACACAGAGCCCGTAGGACTAAGCGGTGCATACAGCATCCATTCATGGCTGAATTTGCATGCAGGGAAGATATGGCAGACCCAAGGCTACCTGGCTCTAGCACAGCAGGGACAATTGCAGATTACCAGTTGACTAAAGACATCAGGGCAGGGAAATGCAAAACCCATGAGACTAAGCCATGCATACAGCATCCATCCTTGGTTGAATCTGCATGTAGGGCAGCTATGGCAGACACCAGACTGCCCAGCTCTGGCACTGCAGGGACAGTTGCAAACGATAGGTAGGCTCAAGACATCACAGCTGTGAAACGCAGACCCCAAGAAACTAAGCCGTGCATACAGCGTCCAGCCATGGCTGAGTTTGCAAGTAGGGCAGCTATGGCACAACCAGGGGTACCTGGCTCTGGCACGTACTGACAATTGCTGATGTCAGGTCGGCTCAAAACATCACAGTACTGAAAAGGAGACCCCATAAGGCTAAGCCATGCATACGGCATCCATCCACGGCTGAATTTGCATGTAGGGTGGCTAAGGCAGACCCAAAGCTGCTCGGCTTTGGCTCAGCAGGGACAATTGCAGGTGACAAGTCGGCTCAAGACATCACAGATGTGAAAGGAAGACCCCATAGGACTAAGCCGTGAATATGGTGTCTACTGACGGCTAAATTTGCATGTAGGGCAGCTATGACAGACCTAGACCTGCCTGGCTCTTGCACTGCAGAAACAATTGCAGATGACATGTCAGATCAAGATATCATAGAAGTGAGATGCAGACCCCAAGAGACTATGCCATGTATACAGTGTGCTTCATCAGCTGAATTTGCATGTAGTATGCCCATTGCAGTCCCAGAGGTGCCTGCCTCTGGCACTGCAAGGACAATTGCATACGACAGGTCAGCTCAAGACATCACAGCAGTGAAAAGCAGACCAGTAACACTACACCGTGAATACAGTGGCCTACCATGGCTGAATTGGCATGTAAAGCAGCTATGGCAGGAGCAGGTGCGTCAGACTCTGGTATTGCAATGACAATTGCAGAAGACAAATCAGCTCAAGACATCACAGTAGTGAAACCCAGACCCTGAAAGTCATGCATACCGCATACATCCACACCAGAATTTGCATGTAGGGAAGATATGGCAGACCCAGGGCTGCCAGGTTCTGGCACTTTCAGGACAAGTGCAGACGACAGGTCCTCTCATGACATCACAGCAGTGAAATGCAGTGCCCATAAGACTAAGCCATGCATACAGTGTGCATTCATGGCTGAATTTGCATGTAGGGTGCCCCTCACAGTTCAAGGGGTTTCTGGATTTGGCGCAGCAGGCACAATTGCAGAAGACAGTTCAGCTCAAGACAGCACTACAGTAAAACGCAGAACCATGTAAAACGAAGCCGTGAATACAGTGTCCATCTACATCTCAATCTGCATGTAAGGCAGCTATGCCAGACAAGGTGCCTGGCTCTGGCACAGCAGAAACAATCCAGATGAGAGGTCAGCTCTACGCATCGCAGTAGTGAAACACAGACCACATAAGACTACGCCGTGCACCCAGTGTCCGTCCACGCCTGAATTTGCATGTAGGGAAGATATGGCAGACCAAGGCTGCCCAGCTCCAGCACAGCAGGGACAGTTAAGATGACAGATCAGCTCAAGACACATAGCAGTGAAATGCAGACCCTGTAAGATTAAGCTCGTGCATCCAGTGTCCATCCTCGGCTGTATTTGCATGTAGAGCGGCTATGGCAGATCCACCACTGTCCAGGCTCTGGCAGTGCAGGGACAGTTGCAGATGACAGGTAGGCTCAAGACACCACACCAGTTAAACGCAGACCCCGTAAGACTAAGCTGTGCCTACAGTGTCCAATGATGGCTGAATTTGCATATAAGGCAGCTATGACGGACCCCAGCCTGCCTGGCTCTGGCACTATAGGGACAACTGCAGATGACAGGTAGGCTCAAGACATCACAGCAGTGAAACACAGACCCTTTATGACTAAGCCAGGCATACAGCGTCCATCCATAGCTGAATTTGCATATAGCGTGCCCATCCCAGTCCCATCAGTGCCTTGCTCTGGCCCTGCAGGGACAATTGCAGAGTACAGTTCAACTCAAGACATCACAGCAGTTCCAGTCAAGATGGCAGCTGAGTAACAGCACTGCACAAAGTCTCCTCATCAACTCACTTAAAAGGTCAAGAAGATAGTTAGAAAAAGCGTGTTTGGTGTAGCTAGGAAAGACAGACGCATCCCCAGAAACTGAAAGGCGACCAGCGGGAGGCCAGAAACTCTGAAGGATCATCAAAACCGGAGGGGGAAAAAAATCCCCGCAGTCCAGTAAGCCACCAGGGCCGGCGGCAACCAGCAGGCAGCAGTGGACGGAGGAATGCTCGCGGGGACCTGAACACCTGACTGAACGGAGCTGGAGAGGACGGAGCACACAACAACAGGAGAAGAGGCTGGGGGGGGGGGGGGCCAGAAGCAGCCAACTTGGCACAGCCCTGCGCTGCAGGCACCCACAGATCACAAACAAGGTCTGGAGGCCAGACCTCGGCCCCGAGGTAAGTGCGGACCCAGACTACTGGGAATCATTGGCTGCGGCGGCCTCAGAAGCACCAACCCGCGGGTGTTTGTACTATAAATGCAGGGTGCGCGCCCCCTAGAAAAGATCCCGGAATCCCAGATCAGAAACTGGGCTCAACAGCCCTTGCAGGCAGTGACGTCAGCAGGAGCCATTCTCCTTTCCTGCGCACCAGAGACACTCAGAGGTAGCAGTACCATGGGGAAACGTGGTAACAAATCTCATACAAAAAGACCTGATTCCCCAGGGGAGGGTGCAAGGGGTGCTGAAATTGCAGAACCCAAAGAAAAGGACAAAAATGATGGTAACCTCTGGGCCCAGATAGTCAGTGAATTAAAGGAGGAATTAAACCGGGAAGCAAAGCAGGAAATAAATCAGACAGTGCGAGAACTACGAGAACACTTAGCTAAGCATAAAGCAAGCCTTGAAAAGGAATTAGAGGAGACCAAAGAAGAATTGGGGAAGCGCAGGCACAAATCTCCTACAAAAGACCTGAAACCCGAGGAGATGAAGTCAGGGTAAATAAAGATGAATATGGCAAAAATGATGGCAACTTCTGGGTCCAGAAATTCAGTGAATTAAAACGGGAATTAAAGCAGGAAATTAAATAGACGGCAGAAGAGCTACACCAATACATAGATAAGCAAAAAGCAAGCCTTGAAAAGCAACTAGAGGAGACCAGAGAAGAAATATACCAGAAGATAATGAAGACAGAAGAAGAAATTAGAGAAGAACACAACAGAGATATAGAAAAACTGAATGCAGATATTCAGGAAATGAAAAACACACAGGTAATAATAAGCAACCACTTTAAACAACTTCAGAATAGTATGTCAGACCTAGAAAATAAAGTGACTAAGCTGCAACATACAGGCCATGAAGAATACAAAGTAAATAAAGCAAATCATTACAACAACTGATAGATGATTCAAGGAGAAATAACCTCAGAATTATGGGAATCGAGGAGAAGACTGAGGACAAAACAGAAGGCTTAAATGACATGTTTAATGAAATAATGGAAGAAAATTTCCCAAATCTAAGAAGAGAAGTGAACATGGAACTTTTGCAGGCATACAGAACACCAAACAACTTTGATCAGAAGAGACCCTCATCACGACACATCATAATTAAAATTCTAGAAACCCAACCCAAAGAGAAAATACTAAAAGTGGTAAGAGAAAAACAGAAGGTGACCTACAAAGATAAATCCATCAGGATAACGGCAGATTTTTCAGTCCAAACTCTAAAAGCAAGGAAATCGTGGAGCAATATCATCCAAGCAATAAAAAAGCATAAATGCCAGCCAAGATTGCTATATCCAGCAAAATTATCTTTTAACTTAAAGGGAGAACTTAAAACTTTCCATGACAGAGACAGCTTAAAGGAATGTGCAGCCACTGAGCCAGTATTGCAGAAAATACTTAAAGGAAACTTGGACAGTGAAAGGGAGACCAGCGACACCAATGACCCCAGAGAAAAAGTGACAACAGCTAGAGGAGAAGGAGCTGAGAAAAAAGTAGGTTAGTAATCAGTGAAATATGAGTAAATGAGATATGAAAGTTAGGAAATTAAGAAATAACTAGATTTGCCTACATGTCTGTCGCTTTAAGTATATTTATGTGGTATAAATTTAAGTTCATTGAATGTAGCAATATGATATAGTTTTAACTTTGTTTTGTTGTAGCAATTCACTTATTAGGTCACTAATGAAAGTTTGTTTATCCTAAGGAAACTGATTGATGTAAACATACCCTTGTGAATGTACAAATATGCACCTTCCAGTATTCAGCTAAGGCAATTGAATTTTACTTATTTATTATTTTTTCTTCTTTCCCAAATTAACTACCCTTTTGAACTACATGCTTATAATTACTTTCTGGTGTGAACTGGTGGGTAAGGCCAGTTTTAACAATAATAACAAAGATGTAGGAAAATATGGAAAAAAAACTTTTGGTGAATATCCCAATGAAGGGATTGGTTGGATTCAGAGAGGAGATATCAAGATTTGACTACTGCGAACCCATTAGAGGAATAGGAAGCTGGGGTAGAGTGGTGACTTGAGTGAAATGACTTAGACGCAGAAGATTAATATGTTAAACACCGTATGGTTTCTCTGATTTGGAAAACCCAGAACACAGACATTCTTTGGAACCATACAAAGTGATAGCCAGAGCCGGGGGAAGGGACAGGGAGGGGATGGGAGGGTAGAAGATGGGAAGGGATTGTGAAGTTGATGTGATACATAGATGTACGAAACACCCAAATTCATTGTAAATACTGTGTATTACATTTGTATATTAATAAAAATAGTGGGAGGAAAAAAAAAGACATCACAGCAGCAAAAAGCAGACCCATAAGACTAAGACTTACATGTATACAGCATCCATTCACATTTGAATTTGCATGTAAGGAAGATATGGCAGACCCAAGGCTGCCAGACTCTAGCACAACAAAGTCAATTGCAGATGACAGGTGAGATCAAGACATCACAGCAGTGAAACACACACCCCATAAGACCAAGCCATGAGTACAGTGTCAACGCATGGCTGAATTTGCATGTAGGGCAGCTATGACAGACCCAGCAGTGTCCGGCTCTTGCACTGCAGGGACAATTGCATATAACAGATAGGCACAAGACATCACAATATGAAACGACCTTGTAAGACTCAACAGTGCACACAGCATTCATCAACAGCTAAATTTTCATGTAAAGAAGATATGGAAGACCCAAGTTGTCCAGCTCTAGCACAGCAGGGACAATTGCAGAAGGCAGGTTGGCTCAACACATCACAGTAGTGAAATGCAGAATCTGTAAGACTAAGGCATGCATGCAGCATCCATCCACGGCTGAATTTGCATGTAGGGAAGATATGGCAAACCTAAGGCTGTCCTACTCTAGCACAGTAGGGACAATTGCAGATGACAGGTTGGCTCAAGACATATACCAGTGAAATGTAGACCCTGTATGATTAAGATGTGCATACCGTGTTCAAGCTGGGCTGTATCTGCATGTAGAGTGGCTATGGCAGGCCCACAGCTGCCTAGGCTCTGGCACTGCAGGGACAATTGCAGATGCCAGGCCAACTCAAGACACCACCCCAGTAAAACACAGCTGTGTATACAGTGTCTCCCTGAGGCTGAATTTGCATATAAGGAGGCTATGACAGGCCCCAGCCTGCCTGGCTCTGGCACTGCAGGGACAACTGCACATCACAGGTTGGCTAAAGACATCAGAGCAGTGAATCACAGACCTCATAAGACTAAGCCATACAGAGTCCATCCATGGTTAAGTTGGCAGTTTGGGTGCCATCACAGTCCCACGGGTGCCTGGCTCTGGCACTGCTTGGACAATTGCAGACAACAGGTCGACTCAAGACATCACAGTAGTGAAACACAGACAGGGAAAGACTAAGCCATGCGTGCTACAACCACACACATTTAAATTTGCATGTAGGGAACTTATGGGAGAACCAAGGCCAGCTCAAGAAACCACAGCAGTGAAACACACACCTCGTAAGACTGAGCCTGAGCAGTGAATACAGATTGATCCACAGCTGAATTTGCATGTAGGAAAGATATGGCAGACCCAAAGCTGCCCAGCTGTAGCACAACAGGGACAATTGCAGATGACAGGTCGGCTCAAGACAATAGAAGTGAAATACAGACCCTGTAAGATTAAGCCTATGCATAAACTGTCCATCCACAGCTGAATTTGCAAGTAGGGTAGCTATGGCACAATCAGGGGTGCCTGGCTCTGGCATTGGAGTGACAATTGCAGAAGTCAAGTCTGCACAATACATTACTACAGTGAAATGCAGACCCAGTAAGATGCATGCCGCATTCATCTACAGCTGAATTTGCAGGTAGGGAAGATAAGGAAGACTCAAGGCTACCTGGCTCTAGCACAGCAGGGACAATTGCAGGTGACAGGTCAGTTCAAGACATCACAGCAGTGAAATACAGACCCTTTAACATTAAGCCCATGCATACAGTGTCCATCCTCAGCTGTATTTGCATGTAGAGCAGCTATGCCAGACCCACCACTGCCCAGCCTCTGGCAGTGCAGGGACAATTGCAGATGACAGGTTGGCTCAAGATACCAGCCCAGTAAAACGCAGACCCTGTAAGACTAAGCTGTGCATACTGTGTCCAACAATGGCTGAATTTGCATATAAGGTGGCTATAACAGACCCCGGCCTGACTGGTTCTGGCACTGTAGGGCCACTGAAGATGGCAGGTAGACTCAAGACATCACAGCAGTGAAACGTAGTCCTCGTAAGATATATCCATGAATACAGTATCTATCCACGGTTGAATTTGTATATCAGGAGGCTATGACAGGCCCCAGCCTGCCTGGCTCTGGCACTACAGGGGCAACTTCAGATGATAGGTTGGCTAAAGACATCACAGCAGTGAAACACAGACCCCATAAGAGTAAGTCAAACATACAGCATCCATCCATGTTTGAATTTGCATGTCGGGTGCCACTGCAGTCCTCTGAGTGCCTGGCTCTGGCACTGCAGGGACAACTGCAGAACACAGGTTGACTCAAGACACCACAGCAGGGAAACGTAGACCATGTAAGACAAATCCGTGGATACAGTATCCATCCACGGCTGAATTTGCAGGTAGGGCAGCTATGGAAGTCCCATCAGTGACCGGCTCTTACACTACAGGGACAGTTGCAGATAATAGATCACCTCAACATCACAGCAGTAAAACGCACACCTCATAAGACTAAGCCATGAATACAGTATCCATCCACAGCTGAATCAGCATGTAGGGACGATAGGGCAGACCCAAGTTTGACTGGCTCTAGCACAGCAGGGACAACTGCAGATGACAGGTCGGCTCAAGACATAACAACAGTGAAATGCAGACCCTGTAAGACTATGCCATGGATAGTGTCCACCCACGGCTAAATTTGTATGTGGGGCCGCTTTGGCAGAAACAGGGCTGTCGGGCTCTGGCACTGCAGGGACAATTGCAGGTTTCAGGTCGGCACAAGACATCACAGCAGTGACATGGAGACACTGTAAGACTAAGCCGTACATGCAGCGTCCATCCATGGCTGAATTTGCATGAAGAGAAGACAGGGCAGACACAAAGCTGCCCGGCTCTAGTACAGCAGGGACAATTGCAGATGATTGGTCGGCTCAAGACATCACAGCAGTGAAACACAAACCCAGCAAGACCAAGCCATGCATATTGCATCCATCCACACCTGAATTTGCATGTAAGAAAGATATGGCAGACCCAAGTGTGCCCGGGTCTAGCACAGCAGGGACAATTGCAGATAACAGGTCAGCTCAAGACATCACAGCAGTGAAATGCAGACCCCATAAGACTAAGCCATGCGAACAGTGTCCATCCACAGCTGAATCTGCATGTAGTGCGGCTATGACAGACACGGGGCTATCCAGCCCTGGCACTGCATGACAATTGCAGAAGACAGGTCGGCTCGAGATTATCACAGCAGTGAAACACACACACCATAATACTACGAATACAGTATCCATCCATAGCAGAAATTGCATGTAGGGCAGCTATGGCACAACCAGTGGTGCCCAGCTCTGGCACTGCAGTGACAATAGCAGATGAGACGTTGGCTCAAGACAACACAGTAGTGAATTGCAGACCCCATAAGACTAAGCTGTCCATGCAGCACTCATCCACGGTTGAATCTGCATGTCGGGAAGACATGGCAGACCAAGGCTGCCCAGCTCTGGCCCAGCAGGGACAATTGTAGATGATAGGTTGGCTTATGATGTCACAGCTGCGGAGCAAATATCCCATCAGACTAAGCTGTGCATACAGTGTCCATCCATGGCTGAATCTGCATGCAAGACAGTTATGACAGACCCAGGGTGCCCATCGCAGTCCCAGGGTTGCCTGGCTCTGGTGCTGCAGGGACAATTGCAGAAGACAGATTGGTTCAAGCCATCACAGCGGTGAAATGCAGAGCCCATAAGATGAAGCCGTGTATACAGCATCCATTCACACCTAAATTTGAATGTAATTCATCTATGGCAGACTCAGGGGTGTCTGGCTCTGACACTTCAGGGACAACGGCAGATTACAAGTTGGCTCAAGACACCACATTAGTGAAATGCAAGACACCCAAAGACTACGCCTTACATACAGTGTCCATCCGCGGCTGAATTTGCATGTAGGGCAGCTTTGGCAGCTCAGGGCTGCCAGGCTGTGCCACTGCAGGGACAACTACAGATGACAGATCGGCTCAAGACATCACAGTAGTGAAACACAAACCTCATAAGACTAAGCCATGCATACAGCATCCATCCAGGGCTGAATTTACATGTAGTGAAGATATGGCCAACCCACGGCTGCCAGCTCTAGCTCCGCAGGGGCCACTGCAGATGACAGGTCAACTCGGAATATCACAGATATGAAATGAAGACCCCGTAAGACTAAGCCATGCATATGGTGTCCATCCATATCTTAATTTGCATGTAGGGTGCCCCTGCAGTCCCAGGGGTGCCTTGCTCTGGCACTGCAGGGACAATTTCAGATGACAAGTCAGCTCAAGACTTCACAGCAGTTAAACGCAGACCCTGTAAGACTAGCAGACAGCATCCATCCACAACTGAATTTGCATGTCGGGTGCTCATCGCAGTCCCAGGACTGCTTGGCTCTGGCACTGTAGGGACAATTGTAGGTGACCGGTCAGCTTAAGACATCACTGCAATGAAACACAGACCCCATAAGAGGCAGATTGAAGACTCTGTGGAGTTTTCAGGGCCTGTAAAAATTCTGAGAGAAGGAAGTGTTATGTGTGTTTGTAGAAACCCTACAGATGTCCCATCAGGAGAGGCAGATTCTCCCGTTGCTCAGCCGACCACAACAACACCAGCCATCAGTACGTCTCTGTCTACTGAAACTGCGTTTCAGATCATTTTAAAGGCTTGGTCACTGTAGCAGTGTGAGTTATGTCTCCTTTCCAACACGATGACAGACACCACCGGCAAAACCTGCTATGCAGCAAGACCTGCCAAAGAGCCTGGGACCGGAACACCGCCCCAAAGCAGCAAATCAGCTCTTTCTTCTATGGTGTTTGGAGCCAAATTTGAGTCAGGTCCTCTTGGACCACGGGACTGTGTGACACCTGTTTAGTGAGGAACAAAGCAGAGGCGATCAGATGTGTGGCTTGTGAAATGTGGAAACCCCAGAAGTTGTAGAAGACAGTATGAACGTGTATGAACAGCAGGTTCAGGAGGTGCTTTTTGCTGTGACTGCTTCATCTTCCGGCTGCACTGTGACATCTTGCCTCTGAAGATCCGCAGATAAGGTCAAAGGGCCCATGGTCTTGGGAGAGTCCAGGCTGCTCCGTTTCTAATAGTGCTGAAGACAACGAACTGTGTCCTGTATAACTGGACACACAGACAGAGACATATATGTGGGGCTGTATTTTTAAACCCCAGTTTGAAGTATTCTTTCTTTTTTAATTATTTACTGGAATCCAATAATAAAATAACAAAAAGGCAAAACAAACTACAGAAGTAGCACATAAATGGTGATTAACTAGACCCTCCAAGCCCTTCGCGTGGACCATTCTTTAGTCAGGCTCTATCAGAAACTTGAACGCACAACACACGCAGCTCTTCTCACACACGCCAGCACATCCTAGACAACCGCAGGCATGCTGGCCTGTCCACACACAGAGGTGGCCACGGCCGGACTGGAGCAGCGGACAGAACTACCAAGCCGGATGCCCACAGCCTCGTCTTTCCAACTTGCTGTCCCGTCATCCCCTTGTGGGGCCCCTCAGACCTTGATGAAGACTGAAAATGTGAAATTTGGAGGTCCAGGAGGCCCCAGAATAGGTGTGTCATGTGACGCGGGGTCCTACAATCCATGAGCAAAGGCTTTGCACTTTCTAAACAACCTGGAGATTTAAAAATTGGTGTTTCATCTGACTCTGAATCAGAAGTTTAAAAAGAGAGTAAAAATGATAATTTTAATTTTGGCCCTTCTTCTGATTTAAGCCATCCAATTTTTTAGCTGCATTTCAATACCTGGTGTCCAATCTAGTGTAGCAGGAAGACACAATGGCCCCCAGCAGCCTCGGCTTCCTGGAGGGCGTCGCCAGCCCCACCCCCTTATGACATCACAACGCGATAGCCCCGCCCCACAGCCCCAGCTCAGTCTTGGGAATCACGGGAGGATGAGCAGCCACTAAGGCCGCTTTTCCTTTTGGAGCCCAAGCCAGAGTCACAGCTGGTTCAGATGCACCAAGGCCTGTTTGCAGTTTCTTGAACAGCAAGGCCTCTAGGTCAAGTCCGCTTCTGATTCAGAGTGTAGGACACTGAGTCACGTGGCACACCATTTCTGAGGCCTCCTCTCCCTGTTAGACAGCAACAGACAGAAGAGCACTCTAAGTAAGGCTCAGATGAGTCAGGAGTAATGTGAGTGAAGGGGAGAGAGTGTTGGTTGCTTCCAGGTTGGTAGAAATGTGTGAGACTCTGCTTAGAGAGTTAATCAAGAGGGGGAGAGATTCAGGAACTATCAGATAAAGAGAGGGGAGGAAAGGGGACATGAACACTAGGAGGAAGAGAAAAAGGAAAAAGAGAAACAAAGAAGGAGTGTGCAAAGAAGCTGAGAAGAAAAGAACTAAGGAAATGTGGTCAATTTCAGGAAAAGTAAGAACCTAAACCAAAGAAAGATAAAGAAATGTAGGAACAAAACGACAACAGTAACTACTACAACAACAACAAAACCTGACAGAACATAAATCAAAACACAGAATATCAAAATTTTAAAAATTAGTTATCCCCTAAATTATTTGGATATAAACATTTTAAGGTGCTGGGTCTCGCAATCTGGTAAGTTCTAACCAGCTACTGATCCTGGCGGTTTTCTCTTTGTCCTTGCACTATTTCCACCTGGTCCTGGTAGCCTGATGGATGGGTCAGCCTAGTAGGGTTTCAGGCTGAAATCCAGCAGAACACCCAATGGACCTGGGGCTGAGAAGGGCTCTGAGAGTGCCTGGCTCTGGACAGTCCTGGATGGCTTCCAGGTGGGTCTGTGGAGGAGCACAAGGGTCTTCACAAGGATCTGGAGCCTGGGAAGGACTCTGGGAATATCTGACACATGTCTCGTATGTCATAAGATGTAGCTAGGCCTGGGTTGACTTCCAAGCGAGTCTGTAGAGGCACATAAAAATCTGGGGCCTGGGAAGGGCTCTGGGAGTCTTTTTTACTTTTTTTATAATTTGGTTTTCTCATATTAGGGAACCCATGTGATATTTAACTTTCTGTGTCTGACTCATTTCCCTAAACATAATGATCTCAAGGTGAATCCATTTTCTACAAATGACTCAAATTTGTCCTTTGTGGCAGAGCAGTACTACACTGCAAATAGATAATACCACATCTTCTTTATCCATTCATCTATTGATGGACATATCAGCTACTTCCAAGATTTAGCTATTACAGGTTGTGTTGCTATATACAGGGGTATGCATGCATCACTGTTGTATAACTTTAACTCTTTCAGGAATATACTCAGGAGAGGTATAGCTGGGCCAAACGGAAAATCTATTTTCAGTTTAAGGAATCTCCATGCTGCTTTTCAAAGTGGCTGAACCAGTTCACAGTCCCACCACCAATGCAACAGAATAGGAGGCAAGCTAATTTTGTTTAATTCTGCTGCTGGTTACATAAATACCAAGCTATTGAGTTTCCTTTATTCTCTAGTAGTAATTGTCCATAAAAAGATACATCTCCTCCTCTGCCACAGTGACAGATTGAATTACATTCCATCCTTCCCATCCCGTCCCTCAGTCATATGGCTTTACAGAAGCTTCTTCTAGAGGCCCTGCCCCTTAGCTGAGCCTGGCCACATGACCCACTTTGGCCAAAAGCATCTTAGCAGATGTGACAGGAGCAGAAGTATAAATGGGCTTGCAGATAAGGGCTGAGTCTGCAGGTGGCTGTAAGCTGCCACGAGGACTTGTCTGGCATAATCACAGCCCCCCAGCAATATAGACACAAGGGCAGACCAGAATCTGACCCACGTGGGGTCCAGCCATACCCAGCCACCAGGTGCACCTTACTGGAATCAGCCGATCTCAAGCTACCTTGCAACCCTTCGTACAAATGCAATTAGTGGCGGTCTTTGTAAATCACTAAGACATTGGGGATGTATGTTCTGTAGCATTAGCATAGCAATAGTGACTGACAACCACTACATACTAAACATTTCCTCCACAATTTGTTAATTTCTACTATTTGGTCTTGGTTATTGTTTAAATTTTGATATTTGTAAGCTTCATAAAGTTTTATCCAAAGTATCTCTCTTAATAGCTGAATTAGTCGTTCAACTATGCCAACTATTTTCCTGTTAAACTACATGAAAGTTCTCAATGATCCTCTTGCAGGTGATGTGAAAAGGGCCCCAGTCACCAACTGTGGCAACAGTTTGTTTTGCAATAGCTACGTACGCACCCTGGATCCGAATGGGCAACATCTCACTGTGCGGAACACAGAGGACATTCTGCACTCCAGCTCCCACCCCAATACCTGCACTTAGAGTAACTATTTTTGTGGTCATGACCACAGCCATAGGACATCTCTGTGGTGTCCCTGGTGCCACCATCTTCCCTGGAGCAGATCCTGACCTACCCAGTTCCTATCACTCTTTCTAGTGGGTTCTCTGAGACCCTGTGGCCACAACGACGGCTCGAGAGTAGACAAGTGGTCACACTACAAATATTTGATTTTTGCCAAAACTTTCCTTCAGCTGATGTTACCTATGAAAGAAGCCATTGCTGCTGGTAGCCACCATGTCACTGGTGGGAAAAGTAAACACACACAGAGAAAAGCAATGAATGAGGACATTTCCTGGGACACATGAGCATCCATATCAGATTGTGCATGATGCTGACCAACCCAGTGCTTCTCAGTAACATGAGGCAGTGACAACACTCCCCTCCTCTTGGACCACTTGGATTGGGTTTGAATACAATCCTTCCAGATGACCTTGCTTGGCAGCTCAGAATAACCAGGCATGATTGAGAAATATGGTGGGTGCTTACTTTATTTTTAAAAGATGTTGCCTTGAATTCCCCATGAAAACGCCTCCCCCACTCCCACTTAAGCACATGTATCCTGTTGGCCTCGGCACTCTCTGAGGCAGCTCTGGAAGTCCTCCTGCATGAGTGTAGTCAGTTGGGCTGTCGTGGCTGCCTCTGTGTGCTGGATCAATGCAAACTGTTCATCACTCACAGTCATTTTGATCTTGGGGAAAAGCCAGAAGTCACACGGTGCCAGATCCAGTGAGTAAAGAGGGCAAGGACAAACAGTAGTGTCTTTACAGCCTCTCTTTCCGCAGGATGGCACATGGCAGCAGCATCCATATTTTTTTTACTGTTTTATAAAGATTCTCATTTTAAAATAAAACACCCAGAACTGCTTCAGAAATTGGTAAAAATGATAGGATGTGTCCAAAGCAAAAGAGTAGGGTTCCCCCACCCCTCCCAGTATTGGGAGTTGAACCCAAGGCCTTCGACATGAGCTACATTCCTAGCCCTATTTTTTATTTTTGTTTTTAGGAAAAGCTCTCATAAATTTCCCCACACTGGACTCAAACTTGTGATCCTCCTGTCTCAGCCTTCCAGAGTGCCAGGACTACAGGCCTACACCAAGAGGCGTGGCTAAGGGCAGTATTGCCAGGATTAATGGTGATATGTCTTTCACTGCAATAAATTCTTTTTAATTTAAACACACAGCACATTTCTGATCATTCCTCCGTGGCATGGCCCGGGAGACAGGGTGCTGGGACATCAGCTGTCACCGTCCAGGGTCAGTGGTCACAGGCAGCTGAGGCCTCTCCCTGCTCGCATCCCTCCTGCGGTCACCACCAGCCCTCACCTCAGCTGCATTTGCCTTAGACGACTTAGAGAAAAAAAGCCAACAATCCATGGAAGACAGAGACCAGCGCGCTCTCACATCTTCACGGCAGGAGCGCCTGACGCCCACGGCTGCCTGGCAGCCACATCTGTCATTAGAGAGGCAAACATCAGGGTTCGAACCGATGGGGACATGTCAAGTGGTGAAAAGAGCACTCAGTCGCTGGCCCACAGCTGGCTCCTCAGTTAGGACCTCTGTAGCGCACCAGTGCCTCTCTGCGCGCGTTTCACGACGCACCTCCCTCCTACCCGAGTCGGGACAAGGGCAGGTCCAGCCCTGGAGAAGAGAACCCAGGCACGCGGCACCCGCAGCTGACACCCGCACTACCACACCTTCCCCTCCTAGTACTAACACGTGTTTGATTCTAATGTTCTGAGGTCCAGGGGCTCAAGGCTTGGTCTCCATGGCGTCCTGCTCACTGCTTCCCACGCTGATACCAACCTCACGAAGCACCGCCATGGCCCTCCACCAGGCTCTCCTGACAATGCAGGCGTCAGCCTATCAGAGGAAGCCAGGCTCCTCACCTGGTTACAGCTACTCAGTGTCCCCTTTTGACATCATCAGAGTACAGGATGAAAGAAACACTTACGCAGCCAGGCCTGTAAACCCAGCACGCAAGGAAGCTGCGTCAGGAGGAGTCCAAGTTCAAGCCCAGCCTGGACAACTCAGCAACTTAGAGGGAGCCTGTCTCAAAATCAAAACTAAAAATTGTTGAGGATCTAGCTCAGAACAAAGGCCCAGAGCCCAAATCCAAGTACCACCGGAAAAAAAGGAGGAAGGGGGATGGCAGGAAGGAATGAAGGAAGGGATGGAAGGATGAAGGAAAGGAAGGAAAACAAAAAAAGAAAAAAGAGAGAGGAAATAAAGAAACCTCAAAAGCTTCCTCAGGGAACTTGCCCATTAGGCATCAAGAGAGAGCTGCGCGAGTCCTCCCCCCTACCCCCCACGCCCCCAGCACAGCCTCTGCCCCGCCCTACGCACAGCCTGTGGTCGCCTAGGAGCTCTTGGCATCTATGATCGCAAGGAAGGCTGCTATTGAGCGAGTTCAGCCTCCAGACCGCACCTGCCTCAGAGAAGAGCTTTGCCTTCTATCTCATCAGGCGGGAACAGTTCCTGGCTTCCGGCTCTCTCTCCTTAGGTACAGGCTTTCTCCCACCCCATGCCCAAACCCCTGGGGCAGAAGAAGGCACCGCACGATCCCCAGCATGACCTCGAGAGGGGATGCTGTGTGGACCCCAAGCCCCAGGGTCCTCAGTGCAACGGCAGCTCAGCTTCCAGAGAAAGGGACAGAAGGAGGCACTTCTCATCAAGTGCCAGTCCCCTTGGTCACAGTCTACCAAGAGGTGTCAGAACGCACGCTTCAGTCAGGATATGATTTCTTCGTTTTTGTTTTTTAATTGTAAAAATGTGAAGGCTTGACTCTACTTGTCTTCCAGTTTCCCCCTTTTTATTTATTTACTTATAGTACTACAGATTGGACACATGGCCTTCGTTCTGAGCTACATCTTTAGCCCATTTTTTATTTTTTATTTGAGATAGGGTCTCACTAAGTTAAGTTGCCCAGGATGGGCTTTTATTTGTGATTCTCTTGCCTCAGCCTCCTATTGTGCTGGGATCACAGGCCTGGGCCACAAGGCCCCACTTTATAACACATTTTATTTATCCATTCATCTGTTGAGGAGCATGTAGGCTGCATCCATAATTCAGCTGTCATGGACACTGATACTTTTAAATAAGTGAATTCATCAAAAACATGCCCACACCATTGGCAGCACAGTAATCCGCAGTGAGTGTGGCAGGTCCCAAGTCAGGCAAGGCAGCAGAGGCCCAGGCAGGAGCAGAGCCAGCAGTCAGAGCCGGAGTTGGAGCACAGTAGGAACTGTGGGCTGACTGGACTGGGTCCCTGTTGGTTCTGCTCCTGCCTGGGCCTCTGTGCACTCCAGGTATGAATGGATTGCGGAAGGCAGCAGGAGGTGGGAGCTGAGTTCGAGTGGTGGCAGTAGATCCAGGCTGAGGGCCCAGCAGTAGAAGGGTGTGCTATGCAAATTCAGCTTGGAGAGGACTTGGTGTGGTCCTTGAGGTGCACAGGCAAAGCAATGTGGGAGAGGAAAGGTGGAAAGTACCCATAACCCACCTAAGTTTGTCACCACGAGCAGAACCAATCCTGTGAGGGCACGGCTGGACGAGGGAGCCACTGCCCTCAGAATGGAGGTGGTCAGAGTCCTGGGTCAGACATTGTGCACCTGAGACACCTGCATAGCCACACCTAGGCCGTGGCTGGACACACAAGTCTGGAGCTCAGAGCGGGAAGGGGAAATCTGAGATGGAACCAGAGAGAGACTTAGAAATTGCAGAGCAGCAACATAATGATCTCTATGTCCCAGGAGGGAAGGACACATGCAGTGGGACAGCTCTGGAGTTGCCACTTGGGAGACAGGCTTATTTCCCAGTAAAAATAAAAGAACAAAGCATTGCGAAGGGAAGCAGTCACCCCTGCGGCCAACTCCAGATTCCCTGGACCTGGGGAGGGGCAAACCCTCTGTCAGCAGCACCTGTCCCCCACTCTGGTTTTGCCAGCACTCCTCTGTGGCCTCTGACAAGCCCCAGTGGCTGTTTTCCTCATCCATGAAATGACTGAGTTGGATTATGATGCAACTGTGGTCCCTTCTGCATCCACCTTGGGGACCAAAGCCTTCTGGGACTCACCTGAAGGTCAAAGGCCATAGATAGGTGCAATGCTAGGCATGGTGGAGGAGTAGAAGAGACACAAGTATTTTAGAAGATCTCCAGGACAAGAAACCCTTCCAGCCAGGCCCAGCGACACAGGCCTGTAATCCCACCAATCTAAGAAGCTGAGGCAGGAGGATCTCAAGTGTGAATCCATCCTGGGCAATTACAGACAGCAAGATCCTGTGTCAACATCAAAAATAAAAAATTGGCTGGGAATGTAGGTCAGTGTGAAGACCCTGGGTTCTATTCCCAGTATCAGAAAGGAAGACTGATAGAGAAAGAAAGAAACAAACAACAAAGAAACAAGCAAAGAAAGAAAGAGAGAGAGAGAGAGAGAGAGAGAGAGAGAGAGAGAGAGAGAGAGAGAGAGAGAGAAAGCGAGCCATAAAGTTGGAGAGCCATCCAAGAGTGAGGAATGCCGGTAAAGCCCTTCATGCACATCTAGAAAGCACAGTCTCCTTCCCCACCCCTGTCACTGTGCACAGCTCCAGACCTAGGCTGTCCTGGTGCTGGTCAGGCCCTTCTTTCCCTGGAGGAGGTGACCCAGAGCCACTCAACACTGTCCTGCGCACTGCAGTCTATACTGTGGGCAAAGCCACCATGAATCTCACAGGGGGCAGA
This sequence comes from Ctenodactylus gundi, assembly GCA_004027205.1. Taxonomy (NCBI): domain Eukaryota; kingdom Metazoa; phylum Chordata; class Mammalia; order Rodentia; family Ctenodactylidae; genus Ctenodactylus; species Ctenodactylus gundi. The sequence goes on along the minus strand of PVKB01006259.1, from coordinate 42,320 downwards.
GGTGGCAGAGACTGCCTGCTCCATCCTGGTTCCTTGACCTCTGTACCCCGCAGTGAGGTTCAGACCACTTACTATCCACCCAAAGCTGGGCTGGGTCCCATCCGAGGATGTGGGGATGGGAGTGAGGGAGGAGAAGGAGAGATAAAGAAGGGAGAAAAGAAGGAAAGAGAAAGAAAATGGTGCTAAAACTACCTGTAAGTAGCAATCAGTGAGGTGGGGGTGGAGGCGGACTGGGGTCAAACCCGGGCTTTGCACATGCTGGGCAAGCCCCTTCCGCTGACCTGCATCCCAGCCTTTAACCATCCATAGTCAAACACAGAGACTTCAGAACTAAAAGCTCCAAACTGAGAAATGCCACATCAGTGAGAAAGAAAACACCACTGAGTTGTGGCCATAGAAAGGAATGAAGTATTGGAATAAACAACAGCAAAATTAACCCTGCAAACACAGTGCTACAGGAAATACGCCACTTACAGACGACAACATGCAGGTTCATTCCACCTGCATGGATTACATCAATCCAGGGGCAAGTCCAGGAAAAGGGACAGTGTGGATTAACGGGTGCCTAGGACATAGGGAAAAGGGGACTAAGATACAGATGACTGGGATTCCAAGTCTTCTTTAGGAGCGGAGACAAGATTGCTATAGAATTGAAAATGGTGGGCATAGTATGGTGGTGCCTGTCTGTAATCTCAGCACTTGGGAGGCTGAAGCAGGACAACTGCAGGCTCGAGGTGAGCCTGGACTATATCTCAAGACCCAGTCTCAAAACAAAAGCAAAGCAAAGTTGGTGTGGTGGTAGCTGCATAAATGAGTGACTGTCACTTTGAGTGAGTTACACCTCACTGAAGTCATACATATATTTGACGTGTGTATATTATCTTAGAGCAGGGAAGCGCTTGCTCGCCTCACACACATCGGCGGTGCCTATAAACCCAGCTTAATTCCACATGATGCAAAGCGAAGCCCTGGAATTCAGTCGGGGAGCTAGGAGCTCCTCTTCTGTCCCTAGAGACCCGGGACTCATCAGGAAATGTGGTCCTTGAAAACAACGTGCCCAACTCATTCTATTCCTAGACTCTTTCGGGGACAGAAAGAATGTCGTCGCCGGCTGCTTCGGAGAAGTGATAAAATGCAACACACGTCTTGCAGTAATGTCACTCCTGTCATTTCTGGCAGCTGCAATGTGCGCACAGCAGAACCCTCCCTGCGGGGTGGGGCGGGGGAGGAGGCAGGGGCAGTGCCAGAGGGGGTGCTGGGAGCCCGGGTGGGTGGGGGGCTGGGCGTGGCCACAGAAGATGCAGCCCTTGGCTTTGGGGGGTTCCCCATTTCATTGGTACATATATGCGATATATAATGGTTACATTACACTTGAGAATTTTGTGCACATATGTATCGCAAAGCATGAAAGTCCCTTCCCCTCTCCCTCTTTGACCCTCCTGTCCCTCCACTCCCAATGTCTCACCCATTTTATTCTATAAGTTTCCTGTATTAGGGTTTTCTCCTAATAGAGAAACCCTACGATATTTAACCTTGTGCGTTTGGCTCACTTCACTGAGCACGACACACTCAAGTTGCGTCCACTTACCTACAGAGGCCTCCAAGAGAGTAGTGCTCTCCGGTGCGCAGACCCACACGTTCTGCATCCTTGGTCTGCAGATGGGATATCCCAGCGTCCTTCATGACGTCACTATTGGTAGCTGCGCTGCCATTAGCATGGGTGCGCATGTCTCTCTGTGAGATGCTGCTTTCAACCCTTCTGGAAGGATCCCCAGGAGAAGCATCACTGGATTGAATGAAACATTTATTTTCAGCTTTTTGAAGAATTTCCACCCGCTCTCCATAGTGGTTGAACTAGTTTACTTCCTACAGTGACATAAAGGATCCTTTTTCCTTACAACCTCACCAACACCTATTGCTGTTGGAGACACAGCCCTTTTAATGCATCCTTCTTGGGGGCCATGATAAGCAGGCTCCATGGATACAAAGACTCCCCCTCTCCTTTGAGTTATTAACAGCCCCTCTGTCCTAGCCCCATGGTCCTCACACTTGAGCGTTCACCTGTAGGAGCTGGGTGGTGGCACAGGCCTGTAACCCCAGCACTCTGGGAGGCTGGGGTAGGAGCCTGCAAGTTGGAGCCCATCCCGGGCAACTGAGAGACATAGAGAGAGCCTGTGTCAAAATAAAGACTTAAAAAATGACCTGAGAAATAGTTCAGTGTGAAGACCCCGGGCTTAGTCCTCAGTAGCACACACACACACACACACACACACACACACACACACACACACACACACAGCCACTTGCAGAGCTAGGTGGACCACAACTTAATGGGCTCAACCCAGTACTTCTGAATCAGTCGTCTGAAAACTTACATTTCTTCCCGTGCTCTCCCAACCCCGATCCCACCACTGTGCCCCGGTATTTAGGACTGAATGACCTAGGCCTGTGCCCTGAGCTATGTCCACAGCCTTTTTTATTTTTTATATTACTACAGGGTCTTACTAAGTCTCCAAGTTGCCCATGATTGGCTCACACTTCAGATCCTCCTGCCTCAGCCTTCCAGAACACGGAGATTACAGGGTGCATTAAAGGTTGCACTATGATGCTAACGAAATGTCCATGCCAAAGCCGGCCATCCACGGGCCACACTTTGCACAGCCCAGTGAAGACAGCACAGCAAGGTCCTCCAGTGCGGGGTGACAGCACACTGAATGTACGGCCACAGGCATTTCTTCCCCTAGCTCGGGATGTGATCAGATCCAATGGCACAAAGGGTTAAGGAACAAAGGTTAGGGGGTTCTGCTCCAGGAAGCCCTGCCGGGGCCTCATGCTGTCCACACTGGGTTCTCTGCATCTTGCCTATTGATTGCAATCAGTAAAGTTATCCCTGTCATAATCGCTTTAAGTCATTGAAACAGGAATCAGCACTGTGGGTGAACAACACACAGGGTGGTGCAAGCTTATCCTCATTAAGAGGTAGCCACGCCTCCATCCCCACAGCCGCTCCAGGGCTCTGTCCCCACCCAGCTGGTGTTTCCCAGGGCCCACCCTCTGCCTGCTCCCCCTGGAGGACACTGACACCCCCAGGTATGTTGCGCGGGTCCTGAAGCTGGTCTCCAAGGTTCCCCTGCACACATTTGTGCAGTGAGCACACAGACGCAAATTTAGGATGTCTTAAGCCGCTTAGTAGCGTGTACGCTGAGAGTGTTCACTAGTTCACCATCCCCGGGTGGTAGCGAAACTCATGATTAAGAACAAGTTATTGTCGATCACAGGCTGCGTTCAGGGCAAATTAATGAATTTGAACCCAAGAAGCCTTTGTTTTCTAAGTGCCCACATTTTATGTTCAGCTTGTTGAGGAATCTCCACACTGCTCTCCATAAAAATTTGAGATTGCAGTGTTTATCCTGGCAAAATCCATGTTAGGAAACATACTGCTTCCTTGTGGAGTCTGCCCCTGTAACAAGATATGGCCCGGACCCGCCGTGCCAGAGCAGAGGGGGATTAAGACAGCTCCTCTGCAAGCAAGTGTCAGAGAGGGAACAGGCAAGTCTCCATGGAAACCAAGTCATGTCACTATTGCATAATAGATTTGCTAATTATCCTAAAAAGGCCACCATCTGCGAGGAGATGGGGGGGGGCAGTATTAGCAAGTACTAGAGCAAGGAAAGGAACTGGCAGCTGGAAAAGGAGCTTCCGCCTTTCTGACCCATAGACAGAAGCATCTGCCGGCTTAGCAAGAGAACGTGCTACTGTCCTGGGGGATGTTGGGATGTGGGGACACAAGGGCTAGAGCCACTTTCCCTACTGCTGAGGTTTGCTGCTATTCTGACATTTCTATTGCTCATGGGGCCTCCTGGATTCCAGGGACATGGGGATAGGGAAATTCCTGTCACTCCCTGGAAGTCAGCCTGGTCCCCTTGTGTACACCTCCCTGAGGACAGGGAAGAAAGGCTCAAACCAGGTGGGAACGCCTGCCACTGCAGGGCCCGCCCTACGAACGCCCACCCACCTTCACTGAGATGCTCTTCTACATCCTGCGCAGCAGGAGCCCCCTTCCTGGACACCAGTTGTGCAAACAGCACTGAGCACATTTCGACTCAACAACCTCACACCTGAAGGACCGTGAGCCGTGGGGTGTCCCAGCTCCAGGCCACCACAGGTAAGGCAAGAGGATTTCAAGTTGGAGCTCAGCCTTGTGGGGACTGACAGATGCCGGCCAGTAAGCAAACTCAGTACACTGCTAGGTTTACCCCAGAAATACCAGGCTAGAGTAAGGGCTGAAGTCCGGGTGATTGACACACGACCTCTAGAACCATATGTGGCCAACTTTATGTCCATGTTCCATGTGGACCTAAGAAATGGGTGCTCTCTCTGTTTCTTGGGTTCTGAATAAAACTAAGGCTGTGACTAGTATACTCTTGGCCATTTGTGTTTGCTTAATTTTGTTTCTAAAGAGTTGGGTTAAAAACCATAGCAGGGGCTGGGGGCACAGCTCATTGATTAAAGTACTTGCCTAGCTTGTGCAAGACCCTGGGTTCATTCTCCAGAACCCATAAAGATTAGCCAGATTGGTAGTGTGTACCTATAATCATAGTTCTCTGGAGGCTGAGTCAGGAAGACTGCTGTGATTTTCAAGGCCAGCCTGGGCTACACAGCAAATTCAGGACCAGCCTGAGCTTCACAGCGAGACCTTACCTCAAAAAAAAAAAAAAAAAATCATAGCTTTTGGGCTCTACCTCTTGATTATTTAATCATCACAACTTTTCAAAACCATGTTTAATGTGAGTCTCACCGAGGAATAAATATGAGGCCTACAGCTATAAAGAAACAGACACAGGGTTGGAATTTCCTACTTGCAAAGGTGGCCAGTCCTATTCCAGTGAAAATTTGTATCTGCAACTAAAAAAAAAAAAAAACAAAAAACACTGATCTAACCATGGGGCAAATAGAGGTGATGTGGTCTGGTTTTAAATCCAGACCTACAAGACAAGCCATGTGTAAACCTAGCATTCTAGGAGGCTGAGGCAAGATGATCACAAATTTGAGCCCATCGTAGGCAACTTAGTGACTTAGAAAGACCCTGTCTCAAAATAAATTTTTGAAAATTAAGAAATACGGCCTAAGGGTAGGTTGGTGTGAAGGCCCTCAGTTTGATCATTGGTGCTACAAGTAAATAAATAAAAATAAATCCAGACCTACAGAAATTTCTGTGTATATAATACTGTAATCTATGAGGCTTTATACCTATTAAGCTCTGGAACGAAAACTCAGACTCTGGTCATGCAAGATCTAGCAAAGAAAAACCTGCCCATGCTACTGAGAAGCCAAATCTGAACTAGTCACACAGTGATGCTCCTGGGGCCACCACACGACATAGCGACCACGTATGGAACATCTGGAAGCCCATTGCAGCTCTAGATTGCATCCAGGTTTTCGCAGCCAGGCCTATCTGAATTCCATCATGCTACTCTTTTTTTGTGCTGGGGATAGAACCCAGGGCCTTCACATTTTTGTTTGTTTGTTTTGAAACTGAGTCTCACTACATTACTAAATTGCCCAGACTAGGCTCAAACTTTTGATCCTCCTGCCTCAGCCTCCCAGAATACTGGGACTACGGGCCTGACCAGCAGGTCTGGCAATGTCCTGCTATACTGCCCTTGGAATGTTAGTGGCCTGATCTTGTCCATTGACCTTGAACTGGTCCAGCTGTTTGTCCCATTAGGTATAGCAGCTTCGGCAGATGCCCCTCACATGCCTGCTCCCCAAGGCCTCATGGCCCCCATCCCAACTCTCCCTGTTCTTCTGGCTGGCAGATGGCCCAGGCGATGGCAGGCTCACCAGCTCCCCACCCAAGCCCAAGCAGCAGTCACCCCAGCTTTATGGCTAGATTTTCTGCCTGGTAACAGTGGCAGCTGAATGGTAGGTTCACAGTGACATCACTACAGCCAAGGCCCCAGGCCCCTCCCTGTGGGCCTTGGTCTAAAGCTTTGCACTCAATGTTCTTTATGGAATTTTGTCTTCTCAAAGAGGAACACCACCTCCTCCTCCCCACCCCCGCCAAAAAAAAGACAATCCTACAAACTTCAAGATGACCAAAACCTGAGTCCCCCGCAGTGACAGTTTTTTCATCTTAGAGCATGCCCTAGGCCCATACTGAAGCATCTGGAAGGATCAGGGATTTCATCCTGGGACTAAGCCTGGCCCATAGGTGCAGGCAGAGCCTTAGCATCGCACCCTCCATGTGATGGTCAGCATTGGCACCACCACTAGCCCCATCCAGGATGCCAATTCTGGTCATCTTTGCCCCACTGTAGCCTTCAAGCTGGAGGAAAGGACCCAGGCTCAGCCCAGCAATTGAACTGCACCCTGAGGAAAGGACCCAGGCTCAGCCCAGCAATTGAACTGCACCCTGCCCTGCTCCATCTGTGTCCACTAGTTTCCTGAGCCAGGGCCAGGCCCACACCAGATGATCCATCAGGGCAGAAAAGGGAAATTCCCAGCATTCCTTCTGCGGCAGACACTTGCCAAAGGAGAGGCGGGAAAAGCAGCTGACCGGGGTTTTCTCAAGCAGCCAAATACATCTTCAACCTCAACTGAGTCCAGGGTAAAAGAGGCTGTGTCACTTCTAATTAAGGAGAGTTTCTTGAGGAGTGGACATCAGCAGTGGAGCAGGGCCCTAGGAGCAGGGAGACTGAAGCAGAGGCCAGAGGAGGGGCAGGACCAAGCCCTAAAACTCTCTCAATGCACACAGACTTCCAGATTTGGAAAAATGTCTTTATATTCCCAGAAATGACCCAATAGAACAATCAAATTGCATTATTTTCTCCAGTCACCAATGCACCGTGATGGTTCCAAATGGGAGGCGCCAAAATTCTCTTTTTAACTGTAGCCTGATTCTCACACTGACCCATGACTGGAAGTCCCCACACAGGTCCTGGCCCCTGTTGCTTGTCATTTTCTTTCTCCTCCTCCTCTCTACCCCTCCTCCTCTTCTTCTTCGTCTTCCTCTTTTTCTTATTTTTGAAACAAGATCTCACTCGATAGTTCAAGCTGGTCCGGAACTCTCTGTGTAGCCCAGGCTGCCTCGACCTCATGGCAATCCTCCAGCCCCAGCCTCCTGAGTACTGGGATTACAGGTGTGCACCACCACACTCGGTTCATTCTCCTTTCTTGCTGGGGAATGGTCAAAATGACCATTTCAAACCAACTTTAGTCCAGGGGGGTTTCCAGGGGCCTAGCCAGAACCCCACCTCCCAACTCCTTCCCCTACAGCCACTGGGCAGCCTCTGCCACTGAACTCACTTCTAAAGACCATCTTAGGAGCTCATGCACGACCTCTCTAGGGGCCTTACCCAGCAGGGCCTCCCGGCCAAGCTGAACTTTTCTTCCGGTCCCAGCCCATCAGCTCCCCCATGAAACTCTTTCTGACCACCTCTCACCCCAAGGCTGAGCAGCACCTGCTGCCAGCACCTCCATTACAGTTGGCCTCGGTACCTGCACCTCAGCATCCAAGGAGGCCCCCGACCACAGATGAAAACAATTGTATTCGTAGAAAAATACCCGTATCAGCCCTGCAGGGGCAGGCCTTTTCTTTTTTCCTATAACTGCTTCCTTTACAATATAGTATAATAACAGTTTACCTAATGTTGACACTATGTGAGGGTCACAGTCATTCAGAGATGACTTATAGCTCATGGGAGCATATGTGTAGATTCTATGCAAATGTTATTGAATTATATGCAAATATCATGCTATTCTATGCAATTATTATGCTATTATATAGATAAAGGACCTGAGCATCCATGGATTTGGGTGTCCAGGGAAGTCCTGTGGACACTAAGGGACACCTATAATAGCCCTGGTGACTCTGGTACATTTGCCTATATCAACTCTATCTTTCTCACTGTCTGGAGTTGTCTCGTTCCCTCCATCCCCTCCTGGGCTTCCTTCTGTCCTACTCCCCTCTGAAGTCCACAGGGGCATCTCTCCAGTTGCTTACTTCACCAGTAGGATAATGAGCTGACATTTTGAAAGCAGGACAGCTGTGACTCAAAAGGTTAAGTGTCTGCCCAAATTCCCAGAGCTGGCAAAAATACAGACCTGATTTTGAGTCTGGTATTCAGTGGCTACTGGTAACCAGGACTTAAGGAAAATGAACATATTGTCCCCTAGGGGAGGGAAGGGGACCAAAATCTAAAACACAGCTGATCAGCTAGCTCAGTGGTACAGGCCTAGAATCCCAGCACTCTGGGAGGCTGAGGCAGGAGGACTGCCAAGTTCAAGCCCAGTCTGAGCAAGTTAGCAACTTACTGAGATCCTATTTCAAAAATCAAAAAACAAAACTGCACTAGGGATGCAGCTCAGTGCAAAGGCCTTGAACTCCATCCCCAGTACCACAAAAAATAAAGACATGTAAAATACAGCTTCTGTCCCAAAGACAGATGATAAAAAAAAAAAAAAGTATGGACAGAGTGCAATAAAATATGCCTGAGTCTCCAAAGGAAATGTCTGCAGAGGCCAGGGAGAGACTGTTCATGGATGAGGTGAGGCGGTGGGGACGCTGACCCACTCAGAAGGGTCCAGGTTGTATTCAGAGCCTACAGATTGCTGTCACATGGGAACACAAACTCAGAACTGTTTGTTTTATCTTTGCAGTTGGAATCTGGGTTTGGATGTAAACTCTTCAATATTTGTATAATACATAAGTAATCGAAATGCTTGAAAAGCACAGAGAGCTGCATGTTCTGGAAGCAAACATGGTCTGCCTACAAGCCATGAGATCACAACCTCCTGCCTCAGTTTCCCAGAGTGCTGAGATTGCAGGCCTGTGCCATCAGGCCTGGCACAACTACTTTCTAATGGGATTTGTCTTACGGTTCCTCCTCAAGTGCCCTCAGAGCCTCACACAGTGTTTGCACAGAGTGAGCCCACAGGTGCGGGGTGGGGGGGCACCAGATGGCCTCCCAGCCCTCCAGTGGACTCCATCCTCCCTGCCCCTCCTTAGGCCAGCTGTCTTAAACCAGCTGAAGAGCCGGCCTTCCACAACTGATGAAGCTGTGCCCCTCCCACCTCCATCACTTAGCACCTGCCGTGTTCCAGGTACGTACCCTGCTGAATCTCCAAACAGCCCTCTAAGAAAAGCGCTGGCTAGATCACACGTGACATGTGAGGACACTGAGGCCCAGACAAGAACAACCCAAGCAGCAGAGCTGAGATTAGAACCGCATCAGTGCAGGGTCCACAACAGCAATGCCAGCTGGGTTTAGCTCCTTTTACAGGTGGCAAAAGAGGCTCAGAGAAACCCAAGTCATACCCAACATTTTTTTTTAAAATTCACAATTACATCAAATCAATAGTAGGCTCAAACACAGAAGCAGTTCCTCTAAATGTTAACCTAAGTTTAGTTGAAACAAACCAAAAAAAGGTCTAAGGAAGAGCAAAGCTTAAAACTATCTAGCTGTCATTCCTGCGAATGGTGAGTGTAATTAAAAGCTGAGACAGTGCACCAGGAGCTCGGCATGAATCTTTCCATTCCCCTGTGAGTCTGGTTTCTCCCCTTTGCCGGAAGCCCTGGGCTCTCCACTCCTTCACTGGGCAGCAAAAGCCTCCGCTCTGAGATTCTCAGAAACCTGCGAGCCCGGGCTCTGCTCTGGACCTGCTGAGCGAGGGTGCACCAGGAATCCCAGGCCTCCAGTCCCAGAACCAAGGGGCCTTGGAGGGAACTTGCGGCGGGAGGGCAGGACAGATGAGCGAAGCTCCACCTCCAGGCAGCGCGCTCCTATCAGATTCTAAGGCTGCGGCTGACCCAGCAGGAGGTGGACACTCTTTCTCCTCTCACCCCCAGAACAATCTGCAACTAAACCAGTTCCTGGTGTCAAAAATGTTGGGGACCCCTGCCGCCAACTGTGAGTGGTGAGCCTGGACAAGCCTTGGACCCCAATTGTTCTAGGAACAATACTCCTGCTGCTTCTAAGGACAACACTGACTACTAAACACTTCGGATTTTTTTTTTTAATATACAAAATTCTTCCCAGTGATGCTGCTTCCTTAATTAGATCTACCTGTGGGGACCACAATGTCATGTCTCAGAAGAAGCATTTTCCAGCCCGGCATGGTGACATGGGCCTATAATCCCTGTATTCTGAGAGGCTGAGGCAGGAGGATCACACGTTTAAGCCCACCCTAGTCAATTTAGTATCCTAACAAGAGTCTGTCTCAAAATAATAATTTAAAAATTTTTAAGGAGGCTATGAATATAGCTCAGTGTACAGGTCCTAGATTCAAGCTCCAGTGCAGCAACAATAATAATAAAATAATAATAACAAACAGTTTTAAAAGAGATTGTTATGTAGCTCAGTGTGAAAGTCCTGAATTCAATACTCAATTCATTTTTAAAAATTATTTTCCAGGTGGACAATCTAGCTATCTCGGCTCCTGCCTTACTCCCAAGCCCTCAGCTCCCCTGACCCAGTCACCAGCATCACCTGCCTCAGTGACCCGCCATCCTTCCTGCAGGAGTCCTGGCCTATTACTCCTAGACCTACAGAGAGAATGTCATGGGTCTGTCCAAAAATCTACACAAATAAAAATATGGTTTTTGAAACTCTGACTACAGAATAAAATGGATGTTCTGCCACATGGAGAAATATACCCAGAAGTGAGGTCATGGGGGAATAGCCATGAACCTCGGGGGCTGTCCCTAACCCAACCTTGGATGGGTTTGGAAATGTCCTTATAAAGCCACATTGGACACACCCCAGGCGAGCCCTTGGTGGTCAAACTGTGCGCAGTGTGGGGCTGAGACCAGGACTGCGGGACCCTGCGCTCCAGGTAGGCTGGAACATATCCTGCCACCAGCCAAGTCTGCAATGAGTCCCAGCAGAGGTGTTCAGGGGCCCCTGGCTGCAGGAAGGACCCACGCCGGGGACAGCTGGAATTCCATTAGCTTGTTCACACTGTACAGATGGGAATTTAATAATTAATTAGGGAATAGTTCACCCCGGAGCCCATGAAGGGGAATTATGCAAATCGACCAAGATTGTGGCAAGGGGCTGAATATTTTATAATATGTTTAATTTGCAAATATTACCCACTGAGAAGGCATAGGCAGGAAACCATCATCATAATAATGATTATTATGGTTCATGCAAAGCTGCTTGGGTTTCCACCAAACTTCCCTCCTTTCCACTGCTTTTACTAAACACTTTCCCCAAGAAATGTAATATTATTTTAAAGGAAAAACAAGAACGTAAGTGAAATGCAAAAGCATATTAAGAATAAAATGAACCTGTCTAGATAAAACAAAAAGTAACTACACTCCTCTGCCTTTGGTTGGGCCTCTGACTCTTAACACCCAAATGTTTTCGGTGCTGATAATTTCAGTCACACCCCCTCTGGCACTGGCTGAACTAGGAAGAAAGCACCCAAAGAGAACAATGCTTTTTCTGCACACAATTTAATGCATTAATTAAGCTCCCCATTGCTTCTATGAGTCACCCCGTATCATTCCAGGAAATCCTTCTCTGCTTTAATAAGCTGCATAGTTTCCTACAGCCTCCCAACAGGAACCCTGGCTGCCATCTTGCTCGCCTGGTAATAGGGGCTACAGATTCACATACCCCAGGGGCTTCTAGCTAATTCTGTGGGCCCTATCACTGCCACCACAGGTTGAAAACTCAATCATGCAGAGTGGAGTTGGCAAACTTTGCTATAAAGGACCAAACAGTAAGTCTTTTAGGCTTTTCGGGCCACACAGTCTTCTCCATACCAGCCAAGACGTCAACAAATGAACATGGCTGTGTTCCAATAAAGCTTTATTTACAAAAACAGGTGGTAGGCCAGATTTGGCTGCCATTCAAACCTTCTGTCAGTTGACAGTCTGCATTTTTCAATACTTCATGCAGTTTTATTTTTATTTTTCAAGTGACTCTACGATTGCAAACAAATGTATGTACAGACTTAAACTCATAAACTCATAAACTCCAAGTCCTCAATGGGGGACAATTTGATCCTCAAGGCACATTTGGCAATGTTTGGAGGCTGAGGTCATTTTTGCGGATGTGGAAGATGTACAGGCCATTGGGTGCCTCATGCTTGATCTATGGTCTTGAAATTCTTTCTGCTTTCATTCTGTGATGCTGGAGACAGAACCCAGACCCTCATGTGTGCTAGGCATGTGCTCTACTACTGAGCCACACTCACTGCCTTTTATCTACAAATGCCTCACAAATTTTTATCCAATGAGCCCATTCTTGTTTGGCATAGAGGCCCACAAATTATGTGGCAAATTCTGCTAAATAAATAAATTTTAAAAAACTCTTAAAGATTGTTATGATGTGGAAGGTGCTACTCCAGTAGAGTATAGGATAGCCATCCTACAACAGGGACTGTCCCCCAAACACAACTAAGAATTATCGAAATATCACCAGTGCTGAGGTTGGGAGCCCCTAAATTAAACCCAGTGGAATTGCCAGTGATCTACTTTAAGGAAAGCACGGATGGAGCAGGTTCAGACGGTGCAGCCAAAATTAACTGTTTCCTGACTACAGCAGACTCATAAATACACATATGACCCAGGAAAAGGACCTTCTTCCAATTTAAGCATTTCTGATTTACTACTGCTTACAACAATAAGCCCCACTTAACCTGCTCTAGTTTCTGTCTTCATGAATGCACAAATTCATTGTTTCTCCTAGATGATAATACATGTAAAGGGTGCAGGTATTTTTGTAAGATTTGGAAGCCTCCTCAGTGAAAGCCACTCTACCCCTACTCCATCTCCCATCTCTGTTCACCTTCTCAGAGCAATTCCATTGGCTCTCTCTCATTGATTGGTCTTCCACAAGTATTTTCCCCATTTTATTGATATGTATACGTGCAAAATTTAAGGTTTACAATGGAGTTGAGCCTTTTATGCACATATGTATCTTGTCAAGGTGACAAGGGCTTTCCCACTCTTTTGTCCCTCCTCCTACCCTACCCTCCCTCCCTCCTCCCCTATGTGACCCCCCTGTTTCACTTTGTTTTTCGTTTTAAGTTCCATAGGAGTTGTGCTCTGGGAGTATTTTGTAAGTAGAAACATTCTATGCATCCGTTTCTGTTCTCCTTAGGATATCCCTTATGTTCTGTCTGGAATGTTCCCTGAACCTACCCTCCCCTGCCCCACTTCTCATTCTTATGGGGCTGCCTACTTCCTTAACTAGGGCTCCAATCATTCCAGGCCTTTCTATGTCAGCAACTTGGCCTCCTAGAGCCAGCTTTTTCCCCCTTGACTATTATTATTTTTATTCATGTATGTTTATTAGGCACAATAATTACATTTATCTTGGATAATTGCTGTCTGTACATATTGTATCTTAATTTTTTATACTAGAGATTGAGTATAAATCACTCAGAGCCGTCACACCGTGCTACATCCCCAACCCACTTTTATTTTTGAGACAGTGTCCCACTAAGTCCCTAACTTGCCCAAGCTGGGCTTGAACTTGTGATCCTCCTGTCTCAGCCTCCCAGAGTGCTGGGATTGCAGACCTGTGCCCCCCAGGCTGGCATGTCTCAACCATTCTTATGCCCCTCTCCTTCCCTTCCACCCATCCACACCCCCTCGCCCCCCACCCCTTGCATCCAGACCTCCTTCCGGGCCTGCGGAGTCCACGTCCCCATCTCTGTCACCAACTTTGACTTTGCTCCTTCAGTGACTTTTCTAGTCTGAGCTTCTCATGTAAGAAAACCCATGTGATATTTAATCTTCTGCGTCTGATCTATTTTGCTTCGCATTACGCTCTCCAGTCATGTCCATTTTCCTACAAATGACTCACATTGATCTTTCTTTACACTCCATCGTGCACCTGTACCACACCATCTTCTACCACTCCTCTGTCCGCACACACGCTGGCTGCTCCCGAAATTCAGCTGCTATGAGTTGTGCTGCTGTGCACGCTGGGACGCACAGTCACTGCGCTAGGATGTTTTAGAACTGACCTACGGGATCACTCTGTTCCCCCTTTTGGGAAGTACCAGCCACACTGAAAGTCACACTTTGTTTTCTAATTTCCCTCTGGCGGAGCTCTTTGTCACAGGTGACGTTGTTGCTCTACTGAAAGTCTACTGAGACTCAATGTCTGTTGAAGTCATTGAACAAAATTAACAGTTGCTGTGCTTGGAAAGGACTAAACCTCCGTGGCTGGCTCTGTGCCCGTCCCTGTCTCAGGAGGAGCCAGCAGGAGTCTCAGGAGGAGCCAGCAGGAGGCAGCCGAGGCGGAGACTCTCCCTCCAGGTGCTGGTCTTCAGAGGGGCCAGGCCTCCTGCCCGCGCGAGCCTGGGTATAGGCAACCTAGCAAATGCTCAAGTATTATTAATACCACCTGGAAATTAAAAAGAGGAATAGACAAGCAAAAGCCACCAGAAAAGCGTAAGCGGGCCAGGCACGCCAATCCAGGAGGATGATTAATTATTTAGAGGTATTTAACCACCCTCTTGTGGAGGGCAGCAGACGGCAGCTGCTCTTCCCTCCTGACCTTCCAAATTCACCATGGCTGGGCTTGGTCTCCCAGGAGGAGGGCTGCAGGCTCCCGTGTCCTCAGAGTCTTCACGGGGAGAGAGTGGGGCGCTCTGGGGCTATCAGTCCTATCCTGGCTGTGAGGTGCTGGGGTCATGCACCTGGGAGAAGGATGGAGGGGTGGGAGAGGGACAGAAGCCTGGGCCACATTCCTGAAGGAGAGACGTGGGCGTGGGAGCTGCTCTCATGTCCACAGACGCACCGTCCTCATCCTCCAAGGTAACCGTGGGTGGCAGAGAGGGGGTGCTGTGACCAACTGTCGGCGGAACGGTTCTGCCTCCCGGGCTGTTGTAGACATTTGGAAAATGTTAGGTCCTCAGTTCTTGCTGTCCCAGTGTCCAAAGAGCCCCTCGAGATGGTGGCGGTTTGGAAGCAGGCTGCAGGACATGCTGGAGCAAAAGACTAGAAAGCAGGATTTGGACTGGGCTCAGGGCACCAGCATGTACCCCCAGTGCTCAGGGAAGCTGAGGAGAGGGATCACAAGTTCAAGTCCTACAGCAACTCAGTAACTTAGAGAGACTGCCTCAAAATCAAAACAGAAGCAACGGGTTGGGGGACACAGCCCAGGTGAAAGGCCCTGAACCCAATTTCCAGTCCCACGAAACCATCCTAGACCTCAAGGGGCATCTCAAGTCAAGTTTCCAGATGTGCTGCATTACAGTAGCCCACGTCACCCTTTTAAAGTTACAGTAAAATGTGCATAACATAAACCTGACCGTGTGCATCGTCTTTAAAAGTTTGTAGCTTTGAGTACGTTCACACTGTCGTACAAACACCACCGCCTTCCGAGGCTCCTCCACATCCTGAACTGAGACCCCATCCTATTAAACAGTTGCCTTCCTTTCCCGTCCTCCATCCCGGCAAACACCATTGCACTTTCTGTCTCCGCGTTTGACTACTTTAGGTTCCTCATGTGTTTCCCTGGGATCATGTAGCACTGTCTTTCCGTGACTGGCATATTTCACTTTCCCTAATGCCTTCAAGGTTCATCCATGCTCTACCATGGTTTAGAATTCTCTTCCTTTTAAAGGCTGAGTAATATTCCACTGCACATACACACCACCTTGTGCTTATCGACATTCCTGCTGATGGACCTGAGTCACTTCTGCATTTTGGCTACTGTGAATAATGCACCTTTGACAGCAAGTGTAAGAAAACTATCTGGGTTGTCTAGCCTTTGGGAAAAGGTGACTTTGTCTCAGCAGCTCTGGAGACCGGGGGACCTGCATTTTTAACAAGATCCCTACCTGACTCCAAGGCCAAACCAAAGATGGGAAAGCAAAACTTGGATTCTTGAACAAACTGTGCAAGGCCCAGTCACTAGCCATCCTCACAGGCCCTTCAGACACAGACAAGTGTCACCCAAGCCAAGGGGCGCCAGGCTCAAGCCCCACTTCATTTTCTAAATTCACCTTGCCCCAGATCCCACCCGTGCTGATGGCAACAGGCACAGCTTGCATTTTGTGAAACTCAGTTCCAAGTGAGAACCGGGCCAGCTGAACCTCTCAATTTCCATGAGGCCACCGAGACCAGGAGTCTGGCACAGCTGGCGAGCCCGGACTCCAGCTCCTCACTCCACTCACAGACCTGGCAATTTCACTCATGCAGCAGAGAACTGTGACTCCTCCCAGCCTGTGGCAGCTCTTCTGGGGGCCTCCAGGGGACGTGGGGCAAGAGGAGAGACACGGGCTCCCAAAAGGCAGCAGGCAGCGTCCCTGGGGGTGGCTGTTTCCGGCCTCCTGGGAAGGATGGCTTGGAAGCCATCAGTATGGGGTGTGTTTTGGTTTAAAAGGGGGCAGGTCAGCTTCCTTCCATCTTTGAGAGAAGGAGAAATGCAAGGGAGATGGTGGCGGGCCCTGAAACCTTGTGGGGAATGCACTCCCCCTGCGGGATCTCGGTGCTATGTTCTCAGTTGGTTTGAGGCTTTAAAAAAAAAAAAAAAAAAGCATAACCTCATTGAATCCTTACAACAACCTTTCAAAAGAAAGATTCTCTCAGCTTTGCAGTTAAGAAATGAAACTGGCCTGAGTGTCACATACCTATAACCCCAGCACTCTGGGAGGCTGAGGCAGGAGGTTCACATGTAGGAGCCCAGTCTGAGCAGCTTAACAAGAAGACACTGTCTCAAAAATAGAAATTTAAAAATTTTGAAAAGAGCTAGGGATGTGGCTTAGAATGAAGGTCCTGCTAGTACCACCAAAAAAAAAAAAAAAAAAAAATGTATGTGTGCATGTGTCTGTGTCCGATATCTGGTGCTTATGCAGACTCCAGGGGGTCAGTGGCCACAAGTGAGAACAAAGCCACAAGACCACAGAGCCCAGGTCCCAAGCCCCAGGGACCAGCACTGTCCTGACCTTAGAAGGACCAGGCCAGGGGACAAGTGAACAGCCAGCAGCAGGTGGCAGCCAGTAAAGCCCCGCCTCCTGCCAGCACGCTCCTATCAGGTTCTAATGCCACTGCTGATTGGCTGGAGAGGGAGCTTCACTCCCGGCCCCCTCTGGCTGCGGCCCCTCGCTTCAAAGCTGTCCTCCAGCAACCCACTGCAGGATGTATAACCCCTACCCACACCCGGCCCTTGGGAAGATGCCTCCAAATAAACGGGCCCCTGGTGTCAGCAAGGTTGGGGACCACCCCCTCTGCGTCCCCCCCGGAGGGGAGTGGTTTAAGCACAGATCTTTCCCTCCACTTCTAGGGATAAAGCTAAGCTTCCAAATCCCCATCTCCAGCCAGACACATCTGCTGGTTCAATCAACCACCGATTTAAAATATTCCAAAATAGAAATTGTCTCTATAATGAACACGCACAGATTTTTTTCTCTATCATTGTCCCCTAAACCATGCAGTAGAACAACGACTCATGCAGCGTTCATATTGTATTAGTATCCTGTTATGCATGACCTGGACAGCACCTGTGGAAGGCGATGCGCGATCACACACGAATGCTCCTCCATCCCATTCGAGGGACGTGAGCACCTCAGATCCCGGTTTCCCTGAAGGTCCCAACATAAGCCCCTCAGAGACAGGACGAACAGCTATGTACATGTGTTCTTTTACGAAACAGAAACTGCTCTCACTTTCATGACCAAGAGTGGGATTGTTTCAGTTTTGACACAAAATTCTTTATTTACTTATTTATTTATTGTGGTACTAGAGATGGAGCCCAGAGCCTTAACACTGGGCCACAACCTCCCCCATTTTTATTTCTGATCTTGAGACAGGCTTGGCTCGAACTTGGCGATCCTCCTGCCTCAGCCTCCTGGAGAGTTGCAATTACAGGCCTACACCAGCCAACTAGGCTCAGAATTCTTTTTTCTTCAAGAAACCTCAGTCTTACCCTCCAGGTTGCCAACAGGTTGGAGGAAACTCAGCCACACTGTGGAGGATGACCTGCTCTACACTCAACACCAATGATTTTCACTGTCAGTCCTATCTACGCTGACTGCACGGGAACATCTCTCTTGACGTGGCTCCCAGCCATGCTGACACAGGGAATCAGCCATCCCCAGTGCATCTCTCCCACATGTAGAGATTTACAGAAAAACAACCACCTATGGAGGGACTAAGGGTGTAGCTAAGTGGTTAGAGTGCTTGCCCAGCACATGCAAGGTCCCTGGTTCAATTTCCCAGAACACACAACCATCAGCCAGGTGTGCTAGCACACAGCTACACATCTATAATCCCCACACCTGGGAGGCTAAGGCAGGAGGACTGCTGTGAATTTGAGACCAGCTGAGCTACATAATTGAGTCCAGGACCAGCCTGGACTACGAAGCAAGAACCTGTCTCAAAAACAAAACTATGGCTACTGGGAGGAAAGTAAAAACATCACAGACAGACAACTATTAATAATAAGATGGCTCTGACCTTGTGGCCAAGAGGGCTCGTGTTGGAAGGCCATTACTACTTATATTCTACTTGCTTACAGAAACTATTTTAAGCATCAGAGAGTCAAGAGCAAAACTCTAGATTGCCAAGAGAATGACAATTATCAAGCTTCCCTGAACATTCACTGCAGTGTATAAGGAAATTATATGTTATCTTATCTCTGCCCAATTATAGAATCTGAGAACTAGGAAGGATCCCAGTTCAGAAGTCACTGTTTTTTTTTAAAGGAGCCCAAGACCAGAGTGATGAATTATTTTAGTATGAAGCCATCTGCCTCAGCCTCTGTTTCCAACCAGGTCATGAACTCAAATTAACCTCAATGGGTCCCAATTCTGTGGAAAGCTCACAGCTTGGTGCTGGTGGCCTGCCAGGCACTATCAAAGCCCCAAAGCCATTCAGTCCTTCCCATGATGCCAAGTCGGGCACCATTGTTATACCCATTTTACAAAAGAAACACTAAGGCACAGAGAGCAGAAGCAATCTACCTGAGGTTACAAAGCTAACTAGGCCAGGCTGCTGGATTCGGAACCCTCACTCCAGGGTCCCGAGCATGTGTCTATGTGTCTAGCGTATCAGATTCATTCCAGGGGCAGATAAAAGCATAACCATGCCAGGTGCAGTGGTGCACGCCTTTAATTCCAGCACATAAGAGGCTGAGGCAGGAGGATTGCCATAAGTCTGAAGACAGCCTGGGCTACATAGTGAGTTCAGGATAAGCCTGGACTACCAAGCAAGACCCTGTCTTAAAAAAAAAAAAGGAAAATAAAATTTAAAATAAAATTTTAAAAGCATACCCTGAGGATTTAGGGCTTGTCTCTGAAATGTCCTGGAGGCGTGAACTTGGGCAGGAGTCTTAGCGTACCAGGGACAGAGGTAGCTGAGGCACGAGGGGCAGGGGAAGCAGGCACACATCCAGCTTCTTGTACGCCTGAGGCAGACAGAAGTTGGGGACCTCCTGTGAAAGTAAAAAAATTATACAAAAATGAAAATCTACTTAGAATAACTACATATATTACAATTTTAGCAAGTTGATCACACACATTACATGACCCAGAAAAGCAACTCACTGGCCTGTGGCCAACTGCCCAGTCCATCTCTCGTGCCTCAGGCTCAGCTGTTTGTTCCACACAATCGTTGATAGCCTCCTGGGACAGGGAAATATTTTTTACACAGAAAACAGTTCATCCAGTCCTTCCTCTAACACAGTAAATAGAAATTTGAGGGGTTTTTTCCAGGCCGGGGGCACAGGCCTGTAATCCCAGCACTTTGGGAGGCTGAGGCAGAAGGATCACAAGTTGGAGCCCAGCTTGGATAACATACTGACTTAGGAAAAATCTGTCTCAAAATCGGACTGCAGACATAGCTCAGTGTGAAGGCTTTGGGTTGGATCTCTAGTGACACCAAAACAAAAAAAAAGAAAAGCAAAACAGAAACTTGATTTTTATTTCTTAATAGTTTAGGAAAAAATTCATTCTACATTCCAACTAGTTTCTGACTCAGTCATGAAAATGTCTAGGGTGGTGGTGAAAATGGAGAAAACTTCACATTTTTATAGGTGTGATTCTTCTGGAGACATCAGGACTTTGTGTACAAGGATGAATCTTCATAGTCTCCACAGGCTTCAAGTGGATGAAACACATCCAGAAATATGTTGTTGATTTCCTCATTATTGTGGGTATTCTGTGTTTTATTATCTTATTGATGTCACTATCCGGGGAGAAATTAGCAAGAAACTTAAAATGTTTTCCCAATGTAAATGGGGTATCAAAATACCTAAGGGCTTGGTCATCCCTCTTACTAGTAAAGAACACTAGGGACATAGCTCAGTGGTTAGAGTGCTTCCTAGCAAGCTCAAGGCCCCTGGGTTTGATGCCTCAGCACCAGGTAATAGCTGGGCATGGCTGTATATACCTGTAATCTCAGCGCGCAGGCAGCTGAGACAGAAGGATCCCTGTGAGGTAGAGACCAGCCAGGCTCCGTAGTGAGCTCAGGACAAGCCTGGATTATGGTACAAGATCTTGTCTCGGAAGGAAGGAAGGAAGGAAGGAAGGAAGGAAGGAAGGAAGGAAAAGAGGAGGAAGAAGATGAAGAAAATCTTTCTCTTAATAAATTCTTTGAATATACCTTTTTAAAAAACGTTTACTTTTTTTGGTTTGGGGTTTTCTTTTTGTTTGTTCTCATTAGTGGGGATTGAACACTAGGCCTTTGCTCTGAGCTACATTCCCACGTCCCTTTTATTGCTTATTTGGGCCAGCGTCTTTCTAAGTAGCCAGGTTGCCCGCGGTGGACTCAAATTTTGGATCCTCCTGCTTCAACCTCCCAAAGCGCTAGAATTACACGCCTGTGCCACCAGGACTGTTTTTACAAACTTTTAAAGCCTGAATGAGTTCTATTGATTTTGGTGTTTATTTTCAGCCGATTTTACTCATAGTCCCCTAGATTTACCTGAATTTATTCAGCCACCTTCCTTCCTTTCATTCCTTTTTCTTTCTTCCTCCATTCTTTCCTTTCTTTCCTTTTCTCCTCCCGTTCTTTTTCCTTAAGAGCTGGATTTTCGATCTGTCGCAAGGCTCCTGAGTAACGGGGACGCCGGCACACTCCACCCAGCCCAAACCTTGCTTCTTTCATAAACAAATGTAGCGATAAGAACACGAAGGTCACCTTCATCTCTGTCCAAATCAGAGCCTGGAGTGCTTCACTTCCGGTTACCGAGCGCTCCCAGCGTGCGCCTGCGCGTTCCGAGGAGAACGCGGACCCAGCGGCGTGCCCCCGTACTGCGCCTGCGCGTCCGTGCGCCAGCCTTCCTCCACGAGCCGTGAACACCTGTTACCGCGCCTGCCATTGTCCCACACCGCAAGACCGGGACAGAGCCATCATCCGCAGACATCCTCACGACGAACGCATGAAGGAAAAAGTCCAAGCTTGGCAAACCTAAAAGGAAAGCACGCGGCAGAGGCGAAACAGTCAGCAGCTCCAGCCCACGGGGACAGCAGGAGCCTCAAGGAGAAGAAGGACAGGTCGTTGTCCAGGTCGCAGGCCGTCCATCTCAGGTTTTTGCAAATTTACAAAATGAACGGTCACGTGACTGCTTTCCAAGGATCCCTTCCCTGCCCCAGACCCTGCCACCGAATCTGCAAGCTGGGATCCCAATCAGGACGTGGAATCAACTAGGACCTCCGAGTCTTGGAGGCCAAACCCAGGCCCAAGAGTGTCCGCTGGTGGCAGGGTGGCAGGAAGGCTGCACCAGGGCACTGGGGCAGCTTCTCTGGAGGTGGTGGGGCCTAAGGAGGCTTTTTGACTTTCAGGGTTTTTCTCATGTAAACAGAAAATATGGGATCGTGGAAGAATGAAAAGTTAATATTGCAGAAGGCACAGAGTTTTAGTCTGGGAAGACAAAGCGAAGGACAGTGGCCTGCCGCTACAGAGCTATGGACCTCAAAACAGGAAATTTGGTACGTAGACTTTATTACAATGAAAAAGATTGTTGGGCTGGGGTGGAGTTTAGTGGTTAGAGTGCTTGCCTAGCTCTTGTGAGGATGTGAGTTCACATCCCCAGCACCACACGAAGATTAGTGTGTCTGTAATCTAGCACTCAGAAAGATTTCTGTGAGCTCAAGACCATCCTGGACTATAAGCAAGACCTGTCTCAAAAACAAAAAGTAATAGAAATAAATTTTTTATAGATTTAAAATGCTTAATAAACCAAGATCAGTATAGACTCCTACACAGTGGTAAGAAGCAATAGACCAATCATTTGCACAGTCAATTTCTCTGAATAGTAATATTTTACTAAATTATAGTACAGCATTGCAACCAGTATATTAATAGATATACAGCCCTCCCTGGCTGTCTTAGCTCTGCTTGTCTTTGCTTTCTCATTGCTGAAAAAGAATAGCCCACATCCACAATTTACGGGAGGAAAGATTTATTTCAGCTTACAGTTTCAGAAGGTCACAGTCCACATGCGGGCAGCAGTAGAGGCACATGGTGGCCGTAGCCAGAGGAAAGCCATTCACAGCATGGCAGACAGGAAGCCAAGTGAGAAGGAAGGGCAGAGCTTGCACGTATCTGGCCAGTTCGACCCCCAGTGTCCTGTCCCTTCAGGATTAGGCACCAGTGATTCACCACTCCCAGGTCACACACCTGGTAGTGTGCCACACACCCGTCATGTACTAGACAGCCCTGATCTGCCCTATGCCTGCAATCCACCCCTCCTGACCAGCCCCCTCCTCATAGAACACCTGGTTCCACAGATGTTCCACAGCAGCCATACACATGGTGCTTTAGGCAGGACACTCCAGATCCAAATCATAACACGTCTTTCTCCACTTCCCCACTGTTACTTGTATTTGTCGACTAAATTCAGTGCAACTTTATCGCGTCTGTAGGTTCCAGTATCTGCCAGCTTTTTATTGCTAAGACACAATACCTCACACCCAGAGCTTACAGGAGGAAAGGTTTAATTTGGGTCATGGTTTAAGGAGATTAAGTCCATAGCAAAGGGCATGATAGGGCTACACTGCTTAGTTCATGGTCACCTCAAAACAGAGCAGTGAAACAGAGAAGAAAGGAACCATATGCTGAGTTGTTGGAAAAGGCATATTTTTTTTTTTTTTTTTGCAACAGGTGGTGCTAGTTCACTTTTGGAGTCAGCTACATCTATGTTATTGCTTTGTCTTTTGATAGCGGACAATTCTAGCTTCATTCTAAAAAATAAAATTGATTGTTTTGGAGCTCTTACAACAAGTTGAAGATACAAGACCAAACTGTATTTTCACCGTATTTTACTGTTTTACTTCCATCAAGCTTTTGAAAAGTTGCCTACAGTTTACAGTGGCAATGCTACACAAGAACATCAGTGTTAAAGATGGTTTGTGTAATTCCATGCTGGTCATTTTGATCTCAGTAACATTCCTCAGTCAGGGAGGCTCACCAGTGTTGATGACAATGACCTGAAGGCATTCATAGAGTCAAAGCCACATCACATGACACGAGATCGCAGAAACATTGAACATCCATCATTTAAGTGTTCACAACCTCCTGAAGAAACTGGGATTTGTAAACAAGCTTGGTATTTCAGTTACCTGTGAACTCAGAGAAGTTAGTTTGATGGCACACACAAACATTGGCAATATGCTCGTTAACCATGAGGAAAACAATCCTTTTTTAAAGCGCCTGATAACTGGTAATGGGAAGTGGGTTGTTTACAAGAATGTGGTGCCCAAATGGTCTCCACGTGGTGGTTGTTTCCGCTTCGTGGATTTTGGGTACAACTTGGCACTGGGCTTAACTAGTGATTGGCGGGAGGCGTGCTTTGAAGGCATTGCCCATCCCAGCCATTGAGACCAGCTGACTCTTCTTTTGCAACTGGACCCCAAGTGTCAAAGGACAGAGCTGGTGTCTGTCAACCAGCAGCTGCTGCAGCGTCCAACCCAGTGCCTGGCATGAAGTAAGTGCTTGATGCAAAATGCCTCAGGAAACCAGGCACTTGTCCCATGGCAAGCCTGCCATCCCAGCACTCTGGGATACTGAGGCAGGAGAATCACAAGTTTGAGCCCAACCTAGGCAACTTAGAGACTTAATAAGACTCTCAAAATTGAAAATAAAAGAGCTGGACATGGTGGCCCACACCTGTGATCCCAGCACTTGGGAGGCTGGGGCAGGAGGATTTTTGCCAATCGAGGCCAACTGCCTATTGAGTCTATGACCAGCCTGGACTATAGAGCTAGATCCTATCTCAAAAAAATAAATAAAATATATAATGAAAAGTGGGCTGGAGATGAAGCTCAGTGTGAAGGGTCTGGGCTTAATCCCTAGTACTCCTCCATACATACCCCAGAAAAGCTCCCCACCCCTGAGGGTAGTACCTTCCTCCAGTGTACACTAAGCAAGGAAGCCCCAAACCCCGTCTCATTGGAGCCAGACAGGACCCTCCTCTAGCAGGGCTCCGGGAGCAGACCCGACCTGCTGCTCTTTAAGGATACCCCTTACCTGTGAATTGAATGGGTGCCCATTCAGAAGGGAGCACCCTGGGTGCCCGTTAACTTAGAGACACTGTTTTGTTGGCTGCAAAAAAAAAAAAAATCTTCAGTCCACGTCACCTCAAACCCACGTTCTGAGGGTGTGCTTTTGCCTGGCAGGTACCACCCTCATTGGCCACAGACAGGGCCAGCGAGTGACTCCTCACCCCAGCAGCACGCGCTGGCTTCCCAGGTTCAGGGTGAGGCAAGTGGTAAGTGAGCCTCCTGCATCATTCCGAGTCCAGCGAAGACTGGCAGCAGGCGCTTCCCATGCACCAAGTGCTTCTGGGAGCAGCACCAGGGGCTGAGGAGCCTGCGCAGTAAGTCACAGCCCATTTTCCCAGAGGGAGGAAGGAAAGAGTGGCCAAGAAGAGGTGGAAACTCAGCTGTGCCTGCTTTCGTCTAGAAACGTGCAGCCAGTTTTTATTATCTCCCTCGGCGACGTCGCACACCGCTTGTGACGAGGAGAGGCCAGTAGCTATTCGCCTTGTCCGCCCTAGGCAGACCCTTCCTCAGGCCCTTAGGAGCAGAGGTTAGCCCAAGCCCTGCTCCCGGTCTCCAGGAACTCCGACCCTTTGCAGTGAACAAAGACCAGGGTTCCCTGGAGTTTCCTATGAGGAATGTTTCTGATTGTTGGCTGAAGACATAGACACTTGTTAATTTGCACCCTAAACACACCCCGCGGCCTCATTTAAATCTGAGTGCTCGCGAGTGTACTCCACTGTCTATGCACAGTTCCAACTTAATCAAGTGCTTAATGAGCAGCATTAATATTCTTCGTCTTCACTATGGGCGTCTCAGCTCATCAAGGTAATAGCTCCGGGCCGCCTCCTCGGGAGCTCGTGTTTGCAATAAGAATTGTCCTCATCTAGGAAGTGGACTCTCCCCCCACCCCCACCCCCAGGTAGGTAAACCCCGTGGGGCACTTTCCAAAGGCTTCATTCGAAAAACACAGGTTGCCACTTAGAGACCTCTGAAAATGCCAGGCAACTTGGAAGAGCTATTAAAAAAAGATCTATTGCAGGCACTCAGGGATGCTTGTGACTCCTGCTGTTGCCTCGCGCTGTGCTACACGCAGGGGTGCAAGCGAGGTGCAACTTGTGTGAGGGTGGAAGCTGCCACCCTAGGAAGGCTCATCTATGAGTGCGGAATTCCACGCAGACATCAGAGCCAGGAAGGCAGGGTGTGGGGCTCAGGATTCCCCTTGGGAGCCAGGCTTCCCGGTGGAGGCAGACCTTGAGAGAGGAGGAAGGGAAAGACTGGCTATTTACAAATGTGATGGCTGGAAAACACACACACACTCGCCACTCAAATTCTGCTACAACTCCTCTCCGTCTAGACAAGGAAACCGAGGCCCAGCGGGGCTAAGAGACTAGTCCAAGGTCAGAGCCAATTATAGAAGCCAGCATGACAATATCCAATCCCTTTCTGCTCAATCACACGGATTTTATTTATATCTCGGTTACAAATGATCCAATAAAACACGGAATATTGAGTTTAGAAACCACATCCACGAAGGCCTCAAGCATAAATAACGATCGTGCTTTAATGCGGAAAGCATCTTTTCATTTTGCTAATCCAGAGCGCTCTCGGCGAGTCCAGATCCAAGGCAGTTTGCTCCGTAAGAGCGGGAGGGTCGCCGCCGGTCTGAAGCGGCCTGGTCGCTGTCTCGAGCTACTTAGAACTCGCTAAGGCGCGATCTGTGTCCGGGCCGAACCCACAGCCCAGCTGGGGTTTCGGATCTACTCGTGACCGGGGACCCGGGGCGGCGGGACCGCTCTCTGAAGCCCCTTCTCTGGGCTCCAAGAACCCTGGGATCTCCCTCGGCCCAGTGGCCGCGCTTTAGCTAGCGTGTGCGCGTGTTGCCGGGTGGAGCACTCCAGTGAATCCGGTGAGATTCCCTGCGCAGTCTGGGCGTGTAAACGCGCCGCGCAAGGAGGGGCGAGAGCCGCGGAGCGCACTCAGACCGGAGGTCGCCTCTGGGGACGGGCGACGAGACTCGCTTCTCGCTCTACGCGCTCCTAGCTAGTGTCGAATTGCACGCCAGAATGTGTTAGCACATTGTGCGTGTAGTGCATAAGATTTTTTCCCCAAGATTCTTTTTAATTTTTGCTGCAGTCCCAGCCCATTTTTTCAGTTGTGATTTTGAGACAGGGTCTCACTAAGTCTCTTAAAGTTGCCCAAGGGAGCTGGAGGAATGGCACAGCGGTTAAAGCTCTTGCCTAGCAAGTGCAAGCCCTGAGCTTAATTTCCCAGCACCACATAAACTGGGGGCGGTGGCGCATACCCATAATCTGAGCACTCGGGAGGCTGGGGCAGGAGGATTACTGTGAGTCCAAGGCCAGCCTGGGCTACATGGTGAGTTCAGGACCATCCTGGGCTGCAGAGCGAGACCGTCTCAAAAAAAAAAAGGGGGGGGGGGGAAGAAAACAACTGCGACCCCCGTCGCAAATAAATAAATAGTTGCCCCTGGGTTTGATTTTGCGATCCTCCTGCCCCAGCCGCCCAGAGCGCTGGGATAACAGGCTGGAGCCCTCAGGCCCGGTTACCAAGAAGATTCTTAAAAGTAAAATCGTAATCGAAGAAAGGTGCGCGTCCGCAGAGCGCCGCTGCATCTCCCTCATCTCTGCTTGCTCCGGAAACTCCCAGCGGCATCGCGGACTCGAAGGTGGACGTCGCTCCTCGCCTCCCAGCGTGGAGCCGGAAACGCCGGGGCCCTGAGCGCGCCCTTGCCGCCGCCCGCTGCAGGGGAAGTCTGGATCCCAGGCGGGCGCACCCTCTCCGCAGAGTCGCCGGCTCCGTGCCGATCCGGGGGCGGGTCCGCGGAGGGGGCGGGGCCTGCGCGCCCGCTGCCCGCCCCGCCCCTCGGCGCGCACGCCCACCCCGCGACGCCGCGCTGGGCGGCCGGGGAGGGGGTGCCGGGCCTCCCCGCGCAGCAGTCGTCTCCCGAGCGCGGGCTGCGCCGCCCGAGCCGCTGGGCCGGGAAGCACTGGCCGTGCGCTCCCGGCCGGCTTCTGCAGGCGCTCGCAAGCATGCAGCCCGGGAGCAGGCGCCGCGCCCCGGGCCGCTTCTGAGCGCGCTGGGCGACGGGGACCCCGCCAGCCGCGCCCCTCCCGCCTTCCGGCGCCCCGGCACCCCTCTTCGCCCGCAGCCCCACCAGCGCCACCCCCCGCGGGCTGCAGGGGCCCATGCAGCCGCCAAGGTAAGCGCGGGCCAGCACCCGGGCACTCGGGGCGCTGGCGACATCCCCGAGGCGCCGCCGACACTTGCCGGGGCCACCGCACTGATTCGGTCCTCCTCAACCCCGCGTTTCCCCAGATCTGGAGCTGTGCCGCGCCTGGGTCGCCTTAGCTTTTGGCAGCTGGAAAGTTTTCGTGGGTTTAGTGTTTGTCTTGTTTTTAATTTTTCCCCCTAAAATGCCACCATCGGGCAGCGAGCTTTGCGCGCGAGTGGGCGGACGCGGCGCGCGACCTTGTCCGAGTGGTACCGGCCGGCGACCTCCTCTTCCAGGAGCCTCGGGCGGAGCTGGCCGCTCGGCTGTCCTGCTGTGAGCCCCGGTGGTCCGTGTCGCCCGTGCCCCCGCCCCCCCTTGGCGCGGGGTTTCGGGGCCGCGAAACTTGCGCCTGCTGGGGTGGACTGGGGAGGGGGCGTTGGCCCAGCGCGGGAAGGCCACCCGGGAGCGCCTTGCGCGGGAGGCGCTGGGCTCGGGTGGGCGCGGAGGGATGGGAGCCCCCCCCCCAGGCCTCGGCGATCGGAGTGGACAAGCGAATGCCGCGCACCGGGCATCTTCGCGACTTGCAGCTGGCGGAGCCGTCGCTCGTCCCAGAAGATGAACTGGGGAGGGCACAGGTGTACTGGGGGAGGAGGGCGCCCGTGTGGATCCTGGGATGCAACTCTTGATTGCATCTTATTAATTGTAATCGCATTCGATTCACTCAGGGGTAGAATCAATTTCCTCAAATTGGGGTTTTAATGGGAGGCTGAGCTGCTATTATGTGGTGTGGTTTCAGGAGGCGTTGGTATTTATTTTATAAATTGGGCGTCTTGCGGACGGAGTAGGGGGAATGGCGCCACCTAGCGGAAGTGGTGAGCTGCACCTTCCTTTCGGGCCGCAAAGTTGGATTCTCAAAGTAGGTTTCTGCGCTAGGTGTAGAGGCGGGAACTGGCCGTCTCCTCCGGAAAGAGTACCTGTCGGGGTGCTCAAAGGTCGGAACTGAGGGTTGTGACGGGTGGCAGGTTGTCACCGCAGGGGACCTCCATCATCTCCATCTGGTTTTAGAATCTTCCAGCCAAAAACCTAAGGTAAAATGTTACCTGCCGTAAGAAGATGCCCCTCCCTTCCCCCCGGTGTCTGTCGCAGAGATCTGTGTGGGACTTTGCTTTTCTCAGAGGGTCCTTGAGCTAAGACCTCTATCAGAGTGACCAGCTGTGCCCTGAAGGGCAGCCGAAGGGGACCTGGGGAAGAGCCTAGCTCTATGCAACAGTACAATGGTATTTTTTTGCCCAGGCAGAAAAAGGAAGGGACTTTGCTGCCCGGCTACCATAGCAGGTGACAAGCAAGTCCCCTTTCCCAGGACATGTGCCCTGCTCAAGAACCGACCGACTCTGCTAGATGGCACCCTGAGCGGACAAAGACTCTGGGTGGGGCACACACATCCTGGCGGACATGGTCTCTGCGGTAGCTTTGTGCTGCCACCTTCCAGGCCAGACGGTATTAGCAATTAACTGGATTCTCTCTGCTGTGAAGGGCGCTTTGGTGCCAGGATCTGCTACTTGGTGTAAAGACCTTTTGGCCCCAGATCCTCTGGACAGTGGGGGTAGAGAGGGAGGACGATGGCTCCTTTTTCCAGAGCCACCACTCCCGTCCTTTTTCTCCCAGGTGACAGACAGGTGCTCACATTCTGAATACACATTCAGTGTGGCTGGTGGCCTGCCTGCCCACCCTGCCCCCCACCTTCCCCACCCCCGCTCCCTGCTGTCTCAACTGCTTGTTGAAAAAGGAGGGCACCTCGCCAAGAGTCCCCTGCTGGCCTTCTGTCCTTAGGAAGCTCCCCCGGGCGTGCTGCTCCCTGGTCCCGATGTGTGTCTGATGCGCAGGAAGGTTTACTGTGACCCCTTGTGCCTGCTCTCCAACCGCAGAACTCAAGAATTCTTAGCAACTGCAAAGTGAAGGATGAAGGCCACCCATGGGGGGGCTGCTGTGCCCATCCCAGATGCAGGTGTTTGCAGATCTTGGAAGAAGAGACTGATAGTTGGAAAAGTGACAGGGCACAGCCAGGCTTCTGGAATCCAAAGTGCTTTCGTTTTACCATCAAGTTTGCCACATAAATGAAGTCCTGGCACCTGTGTCACCAAGTGGGGCTGCAAATTTTGGTCATACATGGAAGCATGGTGGCATAGACGAGGAAGGAGGTGTGCTTGCCCATCCCCGGGGAAGTCTGCCCTCCAAGAGACGGCATTTGCCTAAAGGAAACTGAGCCAAAACAGAAGGACACTAGCTCAGGCTCATGGGAATCCCTGAGTTCTGTGAGATGAGATACACACTGCTCTTGACAGGTGACTCCTTATGCATCTGCAGTGTTCCTAGAACTTTCTCCTTGGGGACAGGGGCTTTGCTTTTCAAACAATATTTATTGTTCAGTCACTCAACAAACCTAACTGAACATAAGTTTAACTTGGAGAAGGGAGGCTCTGGGTTTGTTACTCGCCTCTTTCCAAGTGAAAGGTTTCGGTGTTTTTACTTTTTCTTTTTCTGCTGCTGGGAATCCAACCAAGGGCCTGGTGTATGCCAAGGAAGCATTCTACCACTGAGCTACATCCCAGCCTGTTTTTTTTTTTTTTTTTCTTATTTTGTCCACTAACAGCTTCTCTTCTCTTAGCAACAGTTTTAAAAAGCAGCAATAATTAGAGCAATGGAAAAATTAAGGGCCTCACTGAGTAAGGGTGCATATAATACCAGCAGGCATCAGTTTTCTGGGTGACAGATGAGCAAATGCACATCTTTAAAAAGACCCTCAGTTTCTTATCCAGATCAGTCCTTTGACAATGCTGTATCACGTTAGAATCCAGGAGTCGGAAGGCAAGAATGCTCAATGACCTGCAAAGCTACTGTTCAAAGAGCAGGAAGAAGAAATTCTGAAATTTGGGTAGCATTTGACAGAATAAATGCACGTGTCTTATAGTCCTGGTGGAAACATTTTGGAAGTCACTGCTAATTTATGAGCCCTAAAAATGTAATGAACCTACCCAATTTTCAAATTATGTTATCCAGATTACTCCAATAAAGAATACAAATTTAGCTGGACACGGTGCACACCTACTATCCCAGCACTCTGAAGGCTGAGACAGGATTGCCGTGAGTTTGAGGACAGCCTGGGCTGTATAATGAGTTCAGGATCAGCCTGGGTTTCAAAGCAAGATGCAGGCTAAAAAAAAAAAAGAAAGAAAGAAAGAAAGAAAGAAAAAAGAAAGAAAAGAAAGGTTCAAGCATTGCTTGTGCAGGGAATAATGGAGTAATTACAGAATTTTTGGTTAGATTTACTTCTAGTTTTTGTTTTTCAGTTGTCTGAAGAATACTAACAAATGCAGAACTTTCAAAAATCAAGATACTCAGTTTGACAAAGTCTAAAAATCAGCCCAAAACTTGAAAACAAAAGATTTATCCATTATCTGGTAAAACAAGACCAACTGCCCATAGATTGTGTGTTTTCTACAGGCCAAAGCAGAGATCAGTAGATATGAACTAAAATGGCCCCAAGTTTCTTGACTTCTGCCTCGCCATTAGGACATTTCCGAAGTTCGTATGCGCGTGCTTCTCCTGACTTGTGTTAATTCCAGCTCTCAGATCTCAAACTTCCCACAGCAGCTTGTCCTCCTGCTCCAGTCGGTCCTGCGTGGGTCCTTCCTCCTGCATCCCCAAGGGAGAGTGCCAGTAGCATTGCCTTATTCCCGGGCATACTTGACCTCTTGAGGATGTACGCAAGCAAGATTTCATCCTCTGTTGGCATTTTGAACAATGTTCTCCCCAGACTCAGAGGCACAAGCCTATAATCCAGGCCCCCCAAGCCCGGGCTGCCAACTGGTACCAACCGTGGCCTTTGAAGGACAGGACAGACAAGTGAAGCTCCTCCTGCTGTCAGGGCATTCCTGTGAGGCCCTAATGCTGCTGCTGTCCTTCACCCACCCACCTGGGGAGAATGGTCTTCAACTAAAGTGATTTCTAGCATCAAAAAGGTTGGGGACCACTGCTATAATCCCGGCATTCAGGTAGGCTGAGGCAGAAAGATTGCAAATTGAAGCCCTGCCAGGGCAATGTAGCCCAGTTAGTCAGACCTTGTCAAAAGTAAAAAATGGGCTGGAGCTCAGTGTGAGGGCCCTGGGCTTGGTCCAAGTTTTCTCTTTGGTGACGTCTTTTTAAAAAGATTGTAGAAACACACAAACAAAGAGGCCTTAACTTAGCACCCCTCCCAGCCACCCTAAGCCCAACCATGCAGGCGCTTGACCGGCATTCTCCCTCCTTCTAGGGCTTCTACATTCTCAGCTGAGCCAAAGCACGCCAGGTCTCTTCATCTGCTTGACCTTGCAGATCATGGGAAATGAGTCCCATCTCACCTGTTTGAAAGCTGCTTCTCAAAAGGCCACTGGGGCAAGGCCAGGCAGTCCGAGTGGTTTCAGGCCTGGCTCCTTGTGTGCGTTCTTCACTGCTGGCCCTGCCTGCTGGAAGTCAGGTTGCTCTTGCAAAAATAGAACCATCAGATACTTGCTTCCTCTGTGCAAGCTGGCTGGCTTGCTTTTCTTCCTTCCTTCCTTTCTTTCTTTCTTTGCTTTGAGACAAGGTTTTGCACTGTAGTCCAGGCTGGTCCTAAACTCAGTTTGTACAGGCTGCCCTCAGATTCATGGCAGTCCTCCTGCCTCAGCCTCCCCAGTCCTGGGATTCCAGGTGTGCGCCACCATGCACGGCCATGTGGGCTTTTTCTAGTTGTCAGCAGGGTCCACAGATATGCATGTGTCCTTCACAGAATCTTCAAAATTACAGGGTTTCCTAAAAATAATTGGTACCTTGAGAAGAATGGTACTGTTTGGAAGTTTGTTTGGGCTGTGTGCTCTCATTTAATATCCTTTTATGGGAGGAGTGGAGTATAAATAATAAATAGATTTTTAAATGCAACTGCATTTTCTGAGATGGACTTCCATTTACACAGAGGAGGGAAAGCAGAAAGCTGTTGTCTGCAGCGTGGCTTGACCAAAGGGCAGCTCCACCCCAGTATGTGAGAACTGAGCTTACATTGGAGTATACCAGTCACTGCAGCTAAAATAGTGTGATACACAGGCTTCAGAACACCAATTGCAAGATGCTTCCCATGCCAGCCATCGTGAGATCAAGATCGAATGATGTCTTAGTTACTTTGTCATCCCTGACTCCATACCCGACATCCACAACTTTAGAGAGGAAAGATTTATTCCGTTCAGAAGGCTCCAGTCCACTCACAGATGGGCTGTGGGAATATGGTGGCATCACATGGTGGGGTCTAAGCTAGAGACAGAGCCAGGGCCGGTGCTCGAGAGACAAAGACCCTCACAGCATGTCAGAACAGAGACAAGTCAGGGAGGAAGGGCAGAACCAGCACATGCCCCTCCAGGTCACACCCCAAGCACCCGCCCCTTCCAGCCAGGCCCCACTGCCCAACAGTGCACAGTATCCTTAGGTACATGAGGCTTTTGGGGGACACTTCAGATCCAAACCATGTCATACACCAAAACCAGCTAGATGCCCCCTTCCTTCCATAGTAAGAGGAGTTTTTGTTGTTGGGTTTTCTGTTTGGGATTTTTCTGTTGTTGGGTTTTTTATTTTGGGGTTTGGTTTTTTTGTTTGGTTTTGGGTTTTTATTGTTTTGTTTTGTTTTGTTTTGTTTGTACTGTTGGGGTTTTTGGGTTTTTTAGACAGGGTCTTACTTTCTGGTCAAGGCCAGTCTTGAATTCACCATGTAACTAGGCTGTGCTCACACTCCCAGCAGTCCCCCACCCCAGCTTCCCCATGCACCACCACACCTAGCTGACTTTTAATGTGGTGCTAGGGACTTGAACCCAGGACCTTGTGCTTACTAGAAGGGTGCCCTAACCTCTAGACTGTGTCTCCAGCCACTAAGAGAATTTTATATGTTGCTTTTATTTTTCTCTGCCGGAAGCATTTGGAGAAGGAAGCTCCCTAAACTTCAGCAGCCTGATTTCCTCATGAGCAAACAGAAGCCCTTGACCATATGTCCTGATCCAGAGGCTGGTAGGGAGCACGCAGATTCGACCCACGGGAGTTACAAGCCCAGGAGAGCCAGGCAGACCCAAGCCACGCTGCCACTGTGGCTCGCCTCTCTGAATCGTGGCCAGTCTCTAATCAGAAACCCATCTACTTTAAAGTTTGAGTCTGGGTGTGGTGTCACATACCTGTAATTCTGCTGTTCAGTAGGCTGAGGCAGGGAGATCACAAGTTCAAGGCCAGCCTGGGCAACTTAGCAAGACTGTGTCCCAAACTATAATTCAAAAAGAGCTGAGGACATAGTTCAGTGGCAAGTGTGAGGCCCTGGGTTCAATCCCAGCAACTGTACCCCCACCCCCCGCAAAAAAATGGAGGCATCCTCTGAATGGCTAGTGGACCTAAAGGACTACAGTACATTTACACTATAGACAGATTTCTGTTAAACATTTGCCTGTTGTATGATATTTGTTATTCAGAGCATTATTAAGCCCAAGAAAGTATTCTGTGAATATTTGATCCAAAATAGCACTTACCATTCCAAAACCACATAAAGAGTTCTGAAATCTGACTCAACTCATCAGGTCTCCTAGGGGGCGTCGGGGAAGATGGTTCAGTGAGACCCCCTTTCTGTGAGTGTGCGGAGAGCAGCCTTTCTCGAAACACATCCACATTTCCAATGCCTGGCCTGTTGTTCTCCACATGCAATGTGTCACACATCTGACAGAACTAGATCAACCCGGCGGACGAGAGGCAGCTGGGGTCAGTGTGTTACGCTCAACCTCTGCCCTGTAGTCTATATTCATGGGACCTTGAACAAGTCACTGAGCCATTCTGAGTCATACTTGCAAATTTTACAAAACACAAAGCCAGGTCTGGTGGCGCAGGCCTATAATCCCAGCACTCTGAGAGGCTGAGGCAAGAAGATCACAAGTTTGAACCCAGCCTGGGCAGCCTAGTGATCTAGTGAGACCATGCCTCAAAATGAGAAATAAGGGCCTGGAGGAATAACATGGAGGTTTAAGTACTTGCCTTGCAAGTGCAAGGCCCTGTGTTCAGTTCCCCAGCACCACATAAAGCTGGGCACAGTAGCACATGCCTGTAATCCCAGCAGGTGGCTGAGGCTGGAAGATTGTCAGTCCCACACCAGCCTGGACTACACAGTGAGTTCAAGACCACCCTGGGCTATAGAGCAAGACCTTGTCTCAAAAAAGGAAAAAAACTTGAGAAATAAAAGTGGGCTAAGGGTGTAGCTTGGTGTGAAGGCCCTGGGTTTGATCCCCAGCACCACCAAAAACAACCATAGTTGAGACAAGATTCTCCAGTTCCACTGGGGAATGTTTGAAATAGGAAGTGCTCGTGGGGCCTTGAATGTAGCTGATGCACATAAAACCCACCATGAAGCCACGACCCTGTGTGTTCTGCAGAACTCCTCTGACCCCAGGACCGTATACCAAGGCTCCGGCAGACTGTGCATAATAGACCTGCTAGTATCATTTTTTTTTCTTTTTATTTTCTTTTCTTTTCTATTTTCTATTTTCTTTTTTCTTTTTCTTTTTTTTCTTTTTCTTTTTTTTTTCTTTTTTTTTTTTTTTTTTTTTTTTTTTTTTTTTTTTTTTTTTTTTTTTTTTTTTTTTTTTTTTTTTTTTTTTTTTTTTTTTTTTTTTTTGTTAGTGTAATTTCAAACAACAGTTCCTATCAATGATACAGAACCGACATCGGCAGTTGCCTTCCAACGCCGTCTCTGCGCTGGGGCAGGTACGGGTCTGTTCTGAGTGGGGTAGTGCTGTGCAGAGTCCACCCTCACAAGCCTGAGTGAGCTAGCGAGTGTCCCCACCTTACAGATGAAGTCGCTAAGGTCTGGAGAAGCTGTTCCGACCACAGGCCCTGAGCCAGCACGCTGTGTTGCCTCTCTGATGTCAAAGGGAGATGTCCTCCACCTCTCACGAGCTAAGGAGAGCAGGAGTGGTGGAGAAGGGTGTCGAGGGTGATGACGCATGTTTGTCTCTCTAGGCTGGCCCTTCCTCTTTCCGTCAGCTGGGACTCTTCTGCCTCCGGCTCACTCTAAACAGTCTTGAGTTTGATGGATAACTGGGTTATCTGCTGCTATTGCTAAGTGTCTGTGGTATTCACGCTTGGCACCGAATGGTTCATTAATCCAAATACTCCAGATCCTGCCAGTGGAGAGGCGGATGCAAGCTCCCTGTCGGTTCCCACCGTTGTCTTTTGGTGGACAAATGGTTCCAAGTCAGTTCTCCTCCAAGGAACTCCTGGAAGCGGTTGGGGAGGTAGTGAACCCTGAGTGGTCTCTGCTTCATCCTAAGAGCATGGTCAGCCAATTGCACAGGTGCCCAAGAGCTACCTTAAAACAACAGAGGGGCCTGCCCAGTCGTGAAGGCCAACAATCCTGCAGTTCTGGAGGCTGAGGCAGGAAATCACAAGACCCTGTTTCAAAATAAATAATCCAAAAGGGATGTGGATGTAGCTGAGGGCAAAGGCCATGGGTTTCATCCTCAGCTCAAAAAAAAAAAAAGAAAAAGAAAAAGAAAAAAATTAACAAAGAAAAAGGAAGGAAGAGGAGAGAGAAGAGGTTCCTGAACGTGTGGGTTCAGGTCCACCATAGTGTCGTGGGGATCCTCGCTGAGCAGTCTCACGGCAACACTAACACAGGGTAAAACTGTCCACTTCAAATACCATTTTCAACTTGCTGAGCAACGTCTTTGCACGGAGATGTACAAATGCTCCTGGTGGCCCCAGAGTGACCCCTCAGAGACACCGACCAGGCCATTGGGTTACAGAGCCAACGCAAACTCACTGCATCCCCAGCCATAGGGTCGCACGGAACTTGGACACCCCAGGGCAACCAGGCCGCAATTCTGCCAGCAGGGAAGTTGAAGGCCACAGAGGACAAGACACAGTGGGGCCCTGACTGGAAGTGGAGCCATCCCAAACCCCAGAACTCTCTTTCCCCATAGTCACGGCTCTAACTTGATAGTTTCCATCATAGCCGGCCTAATGACAAACTCCTGTAATCTCAGCACTCTGGGAGGCTGAGGCAGGAGAAATACAAATTCAAGACAGCTTGGGCAATGTAGCAGCTTAGTGAGATCCAGAAATAAATAAATAACAAAACAAAGAAATAAATAAAAATTTTAAAGGGCCAGGGATGGGGCTCAGTGTGGAGATCCAGGGTTCAATTCCTGGCCTGAGAGAGAGAGAGAGAGAGAGTCCCTCTCAATGCTGACAGCTAAGCACCTCATAGGTGCTCTCACTTGCAGAGTGGTCTGCCCAGGAAGTAGAACCTGCGAGCTCATAGCTCACCTGGCAGGTGTGGTCTGGAGTCTTAGACAAGGGCTTCTGGAGGGAAGTCTGGGGAGAAGATTTATTGTGAGACTCCAGTTATGCTCTAGTTTATACTCCCAGTAGGAAGAGGTGGGAGAGAGACAGAAAGAAGGAACACAGCTGATCCAGAAGCTTACTGAGAATATGGAAAGATGAGCCAGGCTGGTGACACAGGCCTGTCATCCCAGCACTCTGGAAACTGAGGCAGGAGGATTACAGGCTTGAGCCCAGCCTAGGTAAATGAGTGACTCGGCAAGATTCTGTCTGAAAATAAAATTTAAAAAAAGTTAATTGGGCTAGGGATGTAGCTCAGTGGGAAGGCCCCGGGTTGCATGCCCGGTCCCACCAAAGGAGGAAGTGGAGGGAGGAGAAGTCGTCACGACAGACAGATGTGAAAAGACAGAAGAAGAGGCACAAGTTCACACACCCTGGAAATGCCGCTCCAGAATCTGCTAGCAGATCATCAAGGTGCCCTGAGCCAGGCTAGTCTGAGGCTGGGGACAGAGCCAGGGGACAGGGAGTCCTTGATCTGCCACAAGCATGGCCCAAGGGTAGGACTGCCAGAGGCTGAGAGGAACTGAGGGACTGAAGGCCTGGGAAGGGCCAGGGAGCTCATCACCCAGTGAGTGTGGCAGCCACAGTCCCCTGGGCTTGCCCAAGCCCCACCCTGTCACCAAGCCAGCTGGGTGACCTCAGGCAGGCAGGTCACTTACCTTCTGTGATAAAAGTTCCAGTAAATAGCTGGGCGTGGTTGTGCACACCTGTAATCCCAGCGCCCTGGAAGGCTGAGGCTGGAGACTGTCTCAAAATATATATGGGGCTGGAAGAATGGCACAGCCGTCAAAGCACTTGCCTTGCAAGCACAAGGCCCTGAGTTCAATTCCCCAGCGCCACTAAAGGTGGGCGTGGTGGTACACACCTGTAATCCCAGCACTGGGAAGCTGAGTCAGGAGGATTGCCATGAGCTCAGGACCAGCCTGGGCTACTGAGCGAGATCTTGTCTCAACAAAACAGAACAAAACATATATGAAAAATAGAGGGACTGGAAATGGTCATGGGAAAAGCCCTGGGTTCAGTCTCTAGTACTCCCCCAAAGTTAGCTTGAGTTGTCTGATTTCCACATCTCTCTCTCTCTCTCTCTCTCTCTCTCTCTCTCTCTCTCTCTCTCGTCCTCTTTTCCTTTTTTGAAACAGGCTGGTCCTAAACTCACCACGGCCTTGAACTCACAGCAGTCCTGGTGATGATGAGGGAGCAGCGCTATTCTCATGGCCGCAGTGAGCCACTGTCCTTCCACACGGCACCTGTGTGCTCACTGTGCCCCTCCCCCACCCTGTCATC
Source organism: Ctenodactylus gundi (assembly GCA_004027205.1). NCBI lineage: Eukaryota > Metazoa > Chordata > Mammalia > Rodentia > Ctenodactylidae > Ctenodactylus > Ctenodactylus gundi. Next base: position 3,925 of record PVKB01006259.1, on the reverse strand, counting down.
ATAGTAGCCGCTGTAGTATGGCACGTGCTACAGAGACTGTCTCTAAGTGCCCAGTAAAGTCCCAACTTTCAAGTTGTTCCTGGGCAAAGTGCAACCCCTTTTCTGAAAAGAGAACATGAAGCCAGGTCCAGTGGTGCATGCCTGTCATCCCATAGCACTCTGGGAAGCTGAGGCAGGAGGATCGCATGTTCAAGCCCAGCCTGGGCAACTCAGTAACTTAGCAAGACCTGGTCTCAAAATCAAAACTAAAAACTAGGCTGAAAATGTAGCTCAGTGTGGAGGCCTTGGGCTCAATCCTCACGACCACAGTAAATAAATAAATAGACATCAAACTGAACGACTTAATAGAGGAGGCAGAAACAGGCTTAGGGATGTGTTATGACTTGCAAAATACCCTCTAACAAAGTTCCACCCTGAAGGTCACTCAGAATAGCAAGTCATTCCAAAGTGCAGGAGGAAATTACCACGGACCAGAGTGAGCCCTAGAGACAGGAAACAGAAGCACCAGGATAAGCACTTAGGAGGCTGGGGCAGGAGGGATGGGTTGTGAACAGCAGGGACCCCAAAATGGCTCGTGCACCCAGGCTTTGTTTAGATGTACCAACACACCACATAGGGTATTGGAAGGAGAGAAGGCTGGGTGGCTCTTGGCCTGTGGACAAGGCGAAGGTTCTGCAGAGGCAGCCAGCAGCCTGCAGGGCAAGTTTACCACTGAGCAAGAAACCCTGTGCAGGTCAGGCCTGGTACCACAGGCCTGCGATCCCAGACCTCTGGGAGGCTGGGACAGGAAGGTCACAAGGCTGAGCCCAGCCTGGGCAGCTCTGTACTTGGCAAGACCTTGTCTTGAAATAAGAAATAAAATAAAGTGGGCTGGAAGTGTAGCAAAGGCCCTAGATTTGATACTCAGTATTAAAAGAAAAAGAAAATGTACATGAAGCAGGCACAAGCCTCAGTTAGTGCTTTTATGAGGACAAAATCTAAATTACAAAATAATGGACTCTGTTCTGTCACTTCATAGCCAAAAAGTGGGATGCTAGGAGTCTGCAGAACATTTGCTAAAGGCCACACGGACTGAGTGTTCAGAAATGCTCAACGTTCTCAGAAGCTGCATTGGAAGCCAAGCCCAAAATAGTGTTCTCCCGGGCCGTACAGACCTGGCCGGTTCACCTTCCCTACAGAGCACCACCCCAGAGCCACAGAAGGGCCAGCAGAGAGGGGTTCACAAGAGCTGGAGGGTTGGCTCCTGCAGGCTTCCGTGTGGAAGGATGCAGCCAGAAAGGTCATAGAACCAGGCTGTAATGGGGAGTGGAAACAGAACCAGTTCATGGCATCGGAGCTCACCGGACCCCGGGGGGTTTCAAAGAGGAATCTGAGAGATTAATTAGAAAGAAAGATTGGGCTGGGCCCAGTGGCACAGGCCTGTAATCCCAGCACTCTAAGAGGCTGAGGCAGGAGGATAGCAAGTTTGAGCCCAGCCTGGGCAACTTAGCAACTTGCCAAGCCATGTCTCAAAATAAAAATAAAGGGCTGGAGATGTAACTCAAAGACCCTGGGATCCATCTTCTGTACCACAAAAGAATAGAAAAGAGAAGAGAAGAGAAAAGAAGGTTATAAATTGGTTCCTACCCAGAGTCATTCAGTGCAGCAACTCTACTTGTCATAACACAATGTAGGCAAAGTTTTTTCAGAGAAGGAGTTGAAGGGAGGATGCTCCAGAAACTTCCCCAGGTTCATAGCCAGGAAGGGAATGGTGGGTTAAGAGCCCTTCAGCAGCATACCCCTCCCTGCACTTGTGAGGTTGGTGAGGACCAACACGGCACAACTGGGCTCCTCTGTATTAGCCTGGGGTCTATTAAAAATACAAATAAGGAACCTCACTGCATTTATGTATTTATTTATTTAAAAGGCTGTGGGTGTAGCCTAGTGAGAAGGCCCTGGGCTCAATCTCCAGTACACAAAACCAAACCAGACACAGTCCGGCAACTCTACAGACACAGTCCCCACTCCCAGCCCTCAGGAACGCGTGCCTTCTGACCATATTTCCACCTGTGTTGGAATCAGACCATCAGACCTGGGGCTTCTATAACAAGTCCCAGGAAAGATTCTGATTGGTCCAGCTTGGGTCACATGCCAGCCCCTGCTTTCATGAAAATGATTGTTTTCTGTCTCCCCTTGACTTTAAGCCCCAGAGGATAAACTGATTGGCTGGGCCTGGGTCTTCTGTGTACCCAGGGTGAGTAGAGGGAAGAGAACATTAGAATTGAGGAACCCAGGAAACCTGCTGCACCTTAGCCACTAGAGGTGCTACTGATAATGCTCCTACACACTAGCGGCCGAGTTGTTCAGGCTCTAACCCTAGCATGCTAGTAGGCTAAGGCAGGAAGGTTTCAAGTTTGAGTCCAGCCTGCACAACTGGTGACTGTCTCAAAATAAACATTAATAAATGGGCTGGAGAAGTAGCCCAGTACCTCAAAATAAATAAATAAATAAATAATAAAACAAAAAGATTTAAAACCCCATACAGGGTTTGGAGTAGAGCTCAGTGGAAGAGAATCTGCCTAGGACATGGAAAGCCTTGGGTTCAATCCCCAGCACTGCCCGAAATGCTGATGCCCAGGCTACAACCCCAGAGATCAGGCCCAGCCGCTTTGGAGAGGGTCCACATCATCCATATTACTTTTAAACCCTCCACAGTGGAGTTTGAGGCCTGCATGGGCTATACAGTGAGTTCAAGATCAGCGTGGACTACAGAGCAAGACCCTATCTCAAAAAAAAGGAGTGAGTCTGTGTTCATCACCTTGTGTCACTATAATGTAATACCTGATATAGCAACTTGTAAAGAGAAAAGGGTCATTATTTTGGCTCATAGTATGGGAGGTTCCAACCCAAGATTAGGTAGGCTCATGGCTTTGAGTCTCGGTAGGCCCACTCATGACAATGGCGGGAGCACATGGCAGGGCAAACTGCTCAGCAAAGTGGCTGAGGTCCCCTAATCCTCTTGAAGAGGAGACCCACCCTGCCCTAAGGACCTCCCACTGTCTCACCTCCCAGAGGTCCTCTCATCTCCGGGCAGCATCATCCTGGGGAACGAAGCTTTCCTGCATGAGCCTGGGGGGATGTTAGCATCCACACTGTCACCAGGGCTGTCACGCTGCTGTCTTTATCCCCCAGGGGCCAGCACACAGTAGGCCCTGAAGATGTATCTATTGCCTGGATGGCTCAGGCCCTGGATCTGGGGACAGTGTTCTTACCCAGAAACAGGCAGAGTTGCAGTCCCTGCTCACCACTGGCCCCGGAAGGACCCAGCCTCAGGGAGCACCCATCCCTCCCAGGCCTCTGCTCCTCTACCCAGCAGCCATCCCCAAGGCTGGGACAGGAGGACAGGGTGCAGCGGCAGACTCTTCCCCAGCCAGGCCTTGGGATCAACCAGCAGGAGCCAGAGCAGAGGTCTCTGCCCCCAAGACTGCAACCACAACCAGAGATCAGGTGCCGGACGGTCAGCTGAGTGGGGCTCTCATCTGAGGTAGCTGTGTCTCTAGGGTGTGTGGAATGCTGATTCCCCACGTCCACCATTTTAAGAACCCTCCCTTCTGCAGAGCTAGGGGGTTGAGAGTAAGTTTGATTGGTTTGGCCAGTAGAGACACATCCCTTAAAGTCATCACAGCCCCACGCCACCCTATTTGGGGCTGGATTTCTCCTGATAGTCTAAACTGTGTAGCGGCCAAATCCCCACTTTGGGGATGTCCACGTTCGGCCTCGCACGTTTCTCTTTGGGGGGAGGAAAACCTTTGCATTCTCAGAAGCTTTGTTCATCAGAAGACTGGGATCTTCTCCCAAAATGGCGGCCAATCCCATCGCAAGGATGCTGGTAAGGACTCTGAGTCGGAGGAGCCCCTGAGCCATGTTCAGGTGCCGTCTTGCGGGG
>PVKB01006258.1:0-68408 GCA_004027205.1 Ctenodactylus gundi | reverse complement strand
TAATCTTCACTTAAAATATTTTTCTTGAGGCAAAAACTGGTTTTTTAAAGAAGTCTCTTGCTGTTTATGTCTGATTAGACCTTTTTGAATGTTCTCTTTTTCTTTTTTTATTTATTTTGTGAAGAGAACACTTTATTGGGAAAACTGTCCGAGGGGAGAGAGGGAGGGGCAGCTCGTGCTGGCTGCTGAGTGTTCTCTGTTCACGTAGACGGTGGCAGCCGGAGCACCCATCCCAGTTCTGCTGAGTCGACGCCCTGCTCCGAGATCCTAGGTGACAGCCCCCCGTCGGTGACCTCAGAGCTGCCGTCCCTGACCCCAAGCGTGCTGGGGGGTAGCGCGGATCAGTGGAGCACAGAGTCTCCCGACCAAGAAGGCAGCCTCCCTGGTGACGTGAACGGCGTAACACAAGAAAATGACTCTGAAGCGTTCGGCTTCCTGGAGGCCCCTGTATCTGCCCCTGGGGCCCTTGAGGAAGAGGATGCTGTTACGACAGGCACCCCGCAGTGTCACCCTGCTTGTGACAGCCAGCCGCTCAACGGGCTGCTGCGCCTGCCCTTGCTCCTTAGGGATTGTGTGGAAGTTGGCGATGCCACAGGCCTTGAAGAGGAGCCCGGGCCCACGGACAGTGAACTCGCCCACCGGCACAGCCCCTCCCAAGAGCAGGACAGCTCTGCCAGGGCCCATGAGGCAGAAGAGCTGGAGCCTGAAGGCCCCCACGGCCCCCTCTCAGGAGCCCCCGTCCTGGCCTCACTTCGGGAGCCCTCCCCATCTAACTGGTCTCCAAGCTTCGCACCATGGCCCCCTGGGACCAGAGCTGACCCAGGCAGCCTGGAGGGAACCCGCGGAGCGCGGGCCAGTCCTCCCCACACAGGGGTCCCCAGCCACCTCGGCTTGGGTTTTTGGCCCGCTGTCATCAGTGAAGACACAGGGCAGACAGAAACATCCAGCTCTGTCTGTTATGTGGGGAGCAGAGGGGGACAGTTGCCTCCTCTGGTGTCTACCACGCAGGAGCGTTGGCCTGAGCAACCTTCCCCAGACCAGGCATTGACGTCCAGTGACGAGGAGGACATCTACGCCCACGGCCTCCCATCGTCATCCTCAGAGGCGAGTGTGACAGAGCTCAGAGCCAATTGTGCCCAACAGGACCTGAGCCAGCCAGGAGCAGATGACACTACACTGCTCAAGTCAGACCAGGTCTGTGGATGGAGATGGAGAGAAATGTCACAAGTAACTAAGGCTGCTTTCTGCGTGCGTGTATGCGTGTGTTACATGTTATATGTAGGGGGTACTCACTGGGGATTAAACCCAGGGCACTCAGTGACAGCTGTTTCCCCAGTCCTTTTTATTTTTATTTATTTGAGACAGAGTGTTACCCTATAGTCCAGGCTGGACTAGACTTACTATGTAGCCTAGGTTGGCCTTGAACTCACAGTAATCCTCCTGCCTCAGCCTCCTGAGTGCTGGGGTTACAAGCCTGCACCACTGTGCCTGGCTCATTCTTATGTGGCACTGAGGAATAGAACCCATAGCCTTACACATGTTAGGCAAGTGCTCTGACTTCTGAGCTATGTGCCCAGCCTTCCTTTCTTTTGTCTTGAGACAGTGCCGCAGTCAGTTGCCCATGCTAGCCTTGATCTTATGAGCCTCCTGCCTTCCCCCTGAGCAGCTACCAGGCATGCTCCACTGTATCTAACAAGCTTCTCTTTTTCTATTAAGGAAAACCCTTGGCAAGATGATTATTCTCCACCTTATAGAAAGAAATTATCTTCCTGCTGCAAAACTGTTAGATCAAATATGTTTTTGGAGTCTGAGTTTTGGGAGATTTTCATTGCAGGAGCTTGAACTACAGAGGAGGAAATGGAGGGTCGGGAGAGTTAAGTGACTCCCGTGAGGCCACCTGGAGAGAGCAAGTGGGCCCCAGGACCCTGTCCTGTCCCCTGTGCACAGGCCTCAGGAGTCAGACGTGCGCCTTCTGCACTAGGGACAGGTCACCCTTTCAGTCCATGATGTTCCTTGCACCCTGCTGGCTCCCGCGTGCCCTCCAGTGCCAGGCTGTGTGGGTGCTGGGGACACCCCGGCACAGGTGGCAGCCAGGTAGGGACCTGTCACGGTGGAGCTGAGCCCCTGAGGCAGACAGATGTGTGTGCTAGTGGCCATAGTGATTGATTGAGTGGGACCCAGTGAAGCGCTGAGCCCAGTTAGGGCTGGAAGGGGCTGTGACAGGACAGCACCCCACAGGCCTCCGCCACAGCCTGCATCTGAAGGGAGGGCTGCTGGGGTTCTAGCCAGAAATTGAGGAGAGCCCACACTTAGGCAACAGGGATCTTGGTACTTTGAGGGCCACCTTTCCTAAGTTTTCCTTTCCCTTACCTTTTCCTCTCAAGGTAGCTGAGGACCCAAGGGATTTTTGTGGTTTGGAGGACACAGTGGCTTTTTTTTCCATGTCAGGGAAATAAGACTGGTCATGGTACGAAGAGCTGGATGGAGAGCACCCCACTCAAGACCCCCTGCCAGAGAGTTTAGGGAGTAAAGAGCTGGATGGAGAGCACCCCACTCAAGACCCCCTGCCAGAGAGTTTAGGGAGTAAAGAGCTGGATGGAGAGGTGGTCACCTTCCACATACACACTCGGGGGTTTGTGCAAATATGCGCATCTCCTTTGTAGTTATAGAAATTTGTTAGAGGGCTGGGCCGTAGCCCAGTGGTCAGAGCGTGTGCCTAGCATGTGCTGTGCCCTGGTTCAGTTCCCCAGTACCATATAAAAATTAGCTGAGCATGATAGTGCACACCTATAACACCAGCATTTGGGAGGCTGAGGCAAGAGGATTGCTGTGAGTTCAAGGCCAGCCTGGACTACATAGTTTAGGACCCACCTGAACTGTATAGCAATACTGTCTCAAAAAAAGGAAGTTTAATAAAATCACAAAGACATTATTTAGCTTTGATGTACAAAATTCAATTAGCCAAAGTACATCAGCCAGGTTTCCACCTCTGTTCCCACATGATATGCCATGTGTCCAAGCTTGAAACGGGGCTGGGCAGACATGGTGTGGACGAGACAGATGTGGCACTGCTTTGCCCTGAGGGCTGGGGTTGCACGTCCCTGTGCAAAGTGAAACAGGCCTGTGTTACTACAACGGACCCTTGAGGCTGTGGGCTCTTTCCAGTGAGCCCGCCAGTCCTGTTCCTAGAATGCTCCTAGGAGTGGTTTCTCGAGCACCTTTCCGCTGCAGTTTGACTTCGTACCCTTTCTTGTTGACAACAGTGTGACAGTGTCTGAGTGCCTTGCTTCCATACTCACAGCTCTGTGTCTGTCAGTTTGCAGAGAGCTGGATGGGCTACTCGGGCCCTGGCTATGGCATCCTCAGCTTGGCTGTCTCGGAGAAGTACATCTGGTGTCTGGACTACAAGGGCAGCCTGTTTTGCAGCGCGCTGCCTGGTGCCGGGCTGCGCTGGCAGAAGTTTGAAGACGCTGTCCAGCAGGTGGCGGTCTCGCCCTCAGGTTGGCCTCCCCCTGCTCCCCCTGGCATGGGGTGCAGCCTTTGGCTTCTATCCGCTGCTGGGAGCCTGAGAGGTTTTCTCTGCAGATGGGGAATGGCTTCCTTTGACATTGGCTCATACTATGATGGTGTTCAATTTTAATTTTTAGGGTTTTATTAGTTGCACTTACATGTGAAGATATTTTTTAAGCTGGGTAGTTTGAATTTTGAGGTTTGGGGTATTTTTTAATGATGCCTAACTAAGGTTGGTTGGTTTATTTGTTTTTCAAATAAAATGTATTTCTGGAGGACTGGAAGAATAGCACAGAGGTTAGAATGCTTGACTAGCACAAGGCTCTGATTTCAGTTTCCCAGCATACATAAGCCCAGTATGTGGCTCATGCCTGTAATCCCAACACTGGGGAGGCTGAAGCAGAGTTGCTGTGAGTTTGAAGCCAGTATGGGCTACATAGTGAGTTCAGGACCAGGCAGAGTATTAAAGCAAGACCCTGTCGCAAAAAAAAAAAAAAAAAAAAAAAAAAAAAGTTTGTCAGTGTTTGTCCAGGCTGGTTCTGAGCTCACTGTGTAGCCCAGACTGGCCTCAAAATCATAGGAGTCCTCCTGTCTCAGCCTCCCGAGTGCTGGGATTACAGGCGTGCGCCACCACGCCCAGCTCATGTGGTGCTGGTGCTGGGGAATGGAACTCGGGTACTTGAGCTATTCTTCCAGCCCCTGCCACTGTCGCTACAGCAGCCGACCAGGCCTGTGAGTATGCTGTGTTCCAGGTATTTGCCTTCCTCTTTAGAAACTCTGTTTTAATGAGCCGTGTGCTCTGGGGAGTAACCCGCTCCCAGATTGCCAGAGGGAAGGCCCCTCATTCTTTCATGCTGGTAGTGGGCGTTAGTGAACGGGAGCAGACATTTCCTGAATGAGGCTCTGCCAGACCCACGTGGGTCTTCTGCTCACTGGCTTCTTCTTCATTTTTTTTCTTTTTCTTTCCTCTGCCGTACTACGGACTCAGCTACATTCTCAGTCCATTCTTGATTCACCAGAGTCTCCCTGAGTTGCTCACATGCCCCAGTGGGATTTCACCTGGAGATTTTCCTGCCTCAGCCACCCAGGGTGCTAGAATTAGAGGAGTGTTCCACAGTGCTTTTTGTATATTTTTAAGGTATAGAAAGGGTATTGATTGATTGATTTAGTTAGTTAGAAAGGATATTTATTTACTTTTTTTTGAGTTAGGGTCTCGCCTTGTAGTCCAGGCTGGCCTTCAACTCAGGCAGTCCTTCTGCCTCAGCTTCCTGGATGCTGGGATTATAGACATGCCCACCATACCTGGCTTATGTGGTATTTGGAAACTGAATCCAGGCCCTTGAACTTGCTAGGTGAGCACTTTAACCACTAAGCTGCACCCTCAGCCCCAGTGGTCCTTATATAGACAACAAAGACAGAGGAGTAAAAAGTTCTGCTGGCCAGTGGGGAGGGGGTCCTGGGGGGGGTGCCTCTGGCTTTTTGTTTTGTTTCTTTGTTTGTTTGTTTGTTTTTGCTTTTTGAGGAAGGGTTTCACTTTATAGCCAGTTACAGCAATCCTCCCTCCTGAGCCTCACAAGGGCTTGGATTATAGGCATGCACCACCATGTCCAGTTTTCGAGGTGCTGGAGAATCGAACTCAGGGCCTTGAGCCTAATGGCTGAGCTAAGCTTCCTGCCTGTGTTTTTTCCTTAATGTTGACCACTTTACCCCTTCTGGTGTGATGGGACAAGAGCGTATGTGCGTGTTCTGCCTTGAGGCAGGGTACCTTGTTAGAACGTTAGAAGTTAGCAGACACCTGACTCTGCACTTGGGACTTGTACTTTGTCCTTTTATTGTGAACTTCCCTTAATTTATCTTCATCTGGTCACCATTTGAAGTGTCAACTGTTCGCAATGACATAGGCTGTTAATCCCAGCACTGTGGGAGGCTGAGGCAGGAGGATCACAAGTTCAAGCCCATCCTAGACCACCAGCAACTTAACAAAACCTTGTTTTCAAAATAAAAATTTTAACTCAAGGGGCTGGAGAAATAGCACAGAGGTTAAAGCACTCGCCTAGCAAGCCCTAAGTTGATTCCCCAGCACCACATAAAGCTGGGTGCAGTGGTGCATGCCTGTAATCCCAGCACTCAGGAAACTGAGGCAGGAGGATTGCCATGAGTTTCAGGCCAGCCTGGGCTCCATAATGAGTTTAGGACCAGCCCGGACAATAGCTCGAGACCCAGCCTCAAAAATTTTTATGGAGCTGGAGGAATGACACAGCAGTTAAAGCACTTGCCTCACAGGTGCAAGGCCCTGAGTTCAATTCCCCAGCACCACATAAAGCCAGGCATGTTGCCACACACCTGTAATTCCAGCACTGGGGAGGCTGAGGTAGGAGGATTGCCATGAGTCCAAGGCCGGCCTGGGCTACATAGTGAGTTCAGGACCATCCTGGGCTACAGAATGAGACCCTGTCTCAAAATTAAAAAAATAAAAATAAAGGGCTAGGATGTAGCTCAGTGCGAAGGCTCCGAGTTTAACCCTCGATCCTGCTTTTTTTAAAAAAAAAAAATTTTTTTTTTTAACTCAGGAGGATTGCTCTGGGTTCAAGGCAAACCTGTGCTACATAAGGAGTTCAAGACCAGCCTGGACTATGGAGTGAGACGGTGTCTCAAGATTATACATAAATAAATTTTAAATGGGCTGGGGATATATCTCAGTGTGAAGCCCCTAGGTTCAGTCCTAGAACTAGAAAAGAAAGGAAGAAAAGCTGTTTCACTTGCTGGCTTTCACTTTGTGCTTGGGAAGCGTTTTCCCTCAGATTGGCCGAGGGAGCCCCTGCCCTCAGCTGGCACTGCATGGTCGGAGTCATTTTTTTGCTGTTTCTGCTCGTTACCTTTGGGTTGTCACCCTAGCCATCTAGAAACTTTGCTTCTTTCCTGATTGTATTAATTACTTTCTGCTTACCAACTGCTGGATCCATTGTTGCTCTGTATGGAGACCTCACCTTTGTGAGATTAATGGCCTAGGGCCCAGTGATCAGGGGCACTGAGCGCCCATGCCACATAGTGTTCAGAGGGAGCCATGGGTGCAACTACCCCGCAAGCCCTCTAGCACATTGCACTCTCCGCATGCTCCCTCTGCCTGCCCCACCCTGCACCCTCACGGCCCTCTGTTGTCCGTCTTCCTTCCTTCCCCTCCTTCCTTTGTTCACCAGAACCTCCTTCCCAGTGTAAACTGGCCTACCTAGTTCAAGTGCATCTTTTTGGGGCAGCTGTGCCATATAGAGTAGCCAGGCACGGTGACACATAAGCTAGGTGTGGTGGCACATGCCAGTAATCCCAGCACTCGGGAGGATTGCAGGAGGATTGCATGAATCTGGGGCCAGCACTTGGGAGTCAGAAGGATTGCATGAATCTGGGGCTAGCCTCACCTACACAGTGAAGTTCTGTCTCAAGAACCAAAAACAGACATTCATTTAGAAGTAGCCGGTCCATAGGATTCCCTGGAGGACTGTTTTAGCCCATCCTCTGAAACTAATCGTCCCTCCCAGTGTCTGTTTGGGCCCTCAGGTGGTCAGACCTGTAATACCGGCACTTCTGTCCCTGTGGTGAGAGCTTAGGTTGTACCCAGCTCCACACACTGTCACACATCTCTCCTCACCTCCAGCTTTAGATCAGAGGTGGAGATGAACCGTTTCCCAGATGAGCAGAGCTAGGTTTGGAGCCGCTGAGGTACGTGACACCCGAAGACAAATAGCTGGTAGGTGCTGGCTGAGAATCAAACCTTTTCTTCCCGTTAAAGTGGCAGCTCTGACTGCCCAACACGACGATTTTTATGGAAGTAATTTTGATGCTTTGGACAGTGAGAAGAATTTTTATTTATTTCCACAGGAGCGCTCCTCTGGAAGATTGAGCAGAAATCCAACCGGGCTTTTGCTTGTGGAAAAGTCACCATCAAGGGCAAGCGACACTGGTATGAAGCCCTGCCCCAGGCCGTGTTCGTGGCCCTGAGTGATGACACGGCCTGGATCATCAGGACCAACGGGGACCTGTACCTGCAGACAGGTAGGTCCTGTAGGCAGGCAGCTGGCATGTGCACAGTGCCACCAGTGCCAGCACTGTGTTAGTGACATACTTAGAACAGGCACACGGTTAGGAGACTCAAAACCAAGTTAAAGGAAAACACCTTTATTTGCTTATTTACTGATTTAGAAACGAGTCTCACTCTGCAGTGCAGGCTGGTCCTCAGCTCAGGTGACGCATGCATGTGACCCCAGCACTTGACCCAGGCTGGCCTCGAACTCCGTACAGTCCTGCCTCAGCCTCCCGAGTGCTTAGGATTACAGGTATGCACCACCATACCCAGCTTATGTGGTGCTGGGGAATGAGCCCAGGGCCTTAAATACTTGCTATGCAAGAGCTCTAACTTCTGTTCCTGAATACATTTTGAGAAAGAGAATGTTTATCATGAGTGTATTTGCACTTTGCTGCTGCTAACACAGATTCTGCCTAGAATAAGTTTAAGGCAAGGATTTCATAGGGTTTTTTAATGAGGTGCAGAAGTGAATCCTGCTGTCCTCACTACTGACCATTGGGTGGTCCATATCCTGCAGTACCAACCTCAAGTGGGAAGAATAACAGAAGTGACATCAGAATGGGTTTTCGTCAGCCAGCTCCTATACACTTGTTTACATAGGGAGGGTCAGGAAGAAAACAGCAGAAGTCTTTTGCTCTAAGTAGCAGCTCAGGGGCTGGAGGAATGGCACAGAGGTTAAACTGCTCTAAGTTCAATTCCCTGGTACCATATAAGCTAGGTGTGATGTTGCACGCCTGTAATCCCAGCACTCAGGAGGGTTAGGGCAGGAGGATTGTCCTGAGTCCAAAGCCAGCCTGGGCTACAACAGTGAGTTCAGGACCAGCCTGGGCTACAGAGCTAGACGCTGTCTCAAAAAATAGATAGATAGGGCTGGAAGAATGGCTCAGCAGTTGAAGTGCTTGCCTGACCACTGCTAAGTACCCAAGTTCAATTCCCCAGCACCACATAAACTGGGCCTGGTGGCGCACACCTGTAATCCCAGCACTTGGGAGGTTGAGACAGAAATCGCTGTGAGTTCAGGACCAGCCTGGGCTTCAGAATGAGACAAAGATAGATAGACAGACAGACAAACGAGAAACAGCTCAGCTTGCCCTAGGAAACTGCCCTTAGGGAAACCTGTAGCCGCTAGAGGTAGCTCTGTGGGACTTGTTTATTAAAGATAAACTACTGAGAGAGCCAATGTGCTGTCAGCACAGTTGGAAATGCTTTCCTAGCTGCTGTGTGGTGCAGCCGCTGGCAGGGCTGGGTCAGGAGGTGCAGCCAGGGCTGGGCTACCTGCAGCACACCACTGGCCTTGGGTGCAGCTCACGCTGAGAGCATCACTGGAGCTCCCTTGCAGCCATCAGCCAGAGGTGGCGCTTGAGCTGGAGGCACTGGCACTTCTGGCTCTGCCCCAGGTGTGCAGGAGCCTGGAGGGTGGGACCGCCTGGCCCCTCCTGTGTGTGTGCTGGCCCTGGCCTCCATCTGGCCCCTCTGTTCTCTAAGGGAACAAGCATGTGCTCCTCCTGCCTCCAGGACATGGAGTTTTGTTCCTGGTGGGGAGGGGAGTGCTGTGGGCCTGGGGATGAGGAGCAGTGGTGCCAGGGCAGCAGTATCACAGGCGCCAGCTTAGCCAGGACCCACTAATTAGACTCCCTGTGGAGGACCAAGAGGTTTGTAGTAAGTCATGCAGGTGAAGCCAGGTCCAATGGCATAGGCCTGTAATCCCACTATCCTGAGAGACTGTGGCTGAAGGATCGCAAATTTGAACCCAACCTAGGCACCTTTGTACCTAGACTCTATTTCAAAATTAAAAAGGATTGGGAATGTAGTTGTCTGTGGCAAGACCCTGGGCTCCATCCCCAGTACCGCAAAGTAATAATCACGATGAAGGGGACGACATGGTGGTGGTCATGCTGCAGGAGAGCCCCACCTGGCTGAGTGTTTTGTGGACACTTTTGAGATGACAACATTAATGTATCTGCAGGCTGAGACCGAAGATCACAGGTTCTGGGTGAGAGTCTGCCGTCTCCCTTAGCAGTGGCCTCTGAGCTCATTTAGAGACACAGGAATGACAGGCTGCCAGCAGGCAGGGGAGGTTAGCCCTGGACAGGGAGCCAGCTGGGCTGAGCTCTGGCTCTGTCCCAGTGTCGCAGTGTGGATTCCATTTGAGAAACAGCGTTGTGCTTAGCCTTGGAGCCCCGCCGGCTGTGGCAGAGGAGGGGTCTCCTCTTCCCTGAGGCCCAGGCAATCAGCCTTTCAGGCCAAGGGTGGCTCTGTGACCTCTGGCCCTGCTGTTCCCTCTCCTGCTGTTGTCTTTCTCATTCTCTCTTCAGAATTTCTTCAGCTACTTTGGGACATTCGAGGTTTCTGAACCTAATTTCTTTAGAAACTTTCCAGAGTATCTAAAACTGCCTCAGACAGATGTTACATTGGAGCAAGATTTCACCATCTCTTGAACTAAACCTTAAAAAGAAAAGGACCTCATTGGGAAAGAATGTGACAGAGTACCAGAAGTACCCCAAACACCACAGCCTTGGAGGCATACTAGGGTGGGAAGTGCCACTTCATCTCCCCATTCTCCTGGCAGGTCTCAGTGTGGATCGCCCATGTGCCCGAGCTGTGAAGGTCGACTGTCCCTACCCACTGGCCCAGATCACAGCCCGGAACAACGTGGTGTGGGCACTCACGGAGCAGAGGGCCCTCCTGTACCGGGAGGGCGTGAGCAGCTTCTGTCCCGAGGGGGAGCAGTGGAAGAGTGACATCATCAGGTATGTGTTGGGGCGGGATCTTTTTTGTCACACGCTGTGTTCTCCTCATCTTGATTCTCCCCTACGCCCTTGTTCAAGCTTCTCTCGTCCCCATAGTGATCAGAGTTCCCGAGCTGTCTCAGCCGACTTTAGCAGCCCTGGTCTTGGGACCATCGCACCTTCCTCTGCCAGCAGCCTGACATCGGGCCAGAGCTCAGTTAAAAGGGTATTTCTGAAGCAGGAGAAATAGCACAGCTGTTAGAGCCCTTTCCTAGCAAGTACAAGGCCCTGAGTTTGATTTCCCAGCACCACATAAACCAGGGTGGTGGCACACAGCTATAATCCTAGCACTCAGGAGACTCAGGAAGGAGAATTTTTTTTAAACATTAAACATAATGGATTAATTTAATACTTTTCATTATGGGGATGTTAATAAAAAGTTTTTTGGTATTATTATATTAAACTTCTCAATTTCAATGTCAGTATAAAGGTTATTTTAAAAACATTAAATTTTTTCTTCAGTCATAGATATGTTATATTTTTATTTTTGTTATTAGGAGTTACAAACTTTTATTTTTGCTTTTCTGCTGTCACTTAACCTAAAGCAACAGAATTGTGAAATACATAAAGTACAGACATCAGTACAGACTGATTACTGTGTTCACACACAAATGAACAAAACGTTAACTGAAGACACTTGAGGTTCAGAAAATGACCACTTCACCTCTCAAATTTTTCTGTACCTTTTTCATCATGTATAAGTACATTGGTCTCCCAAGGGCAAACGCCTGTATCATATGGCAAGAATTTATATCATATTTCAAGAATGCCCTCAGATATATTGTATTTCCAACAGTGGAGCTTTTGTGGGTAGGGGGACACCAGGAAGCAATGGATGTTCTTTCCTTCTGGATGGATACGGTTAAAAGAACTGAGTCATTGGGCTGGATGAGTAGCTCACCGGTTAAAGTACTTGCCTAACAAGTGCTAAGTCAAGCGTAAGTACCTGAGATCGATTCCCCAGCATCACATAAGCAGGAGGCTGAGGCAGGAGGATTGCAGTGAGTCCAGGGCCAGCCTGAGCTCCATAGTGAGTTCAAGACCAGCCTGGGCTGCAGAGCGAGCGAGACCCTGTCTCCCAAAAAAAAAAAAAAAGAACTAAGTCACAATTTACACAATCTTAGTACTTTTTTTAAATGCTAACTTTTTTTAAAATATAGATATTTAAGTTTTAAATTTATCAGTACATCCCAGATTACAATCATAAGATTAAAAACAGTAATAAAGAACACATTTTAGCCAGTCTTCTGTGAAAGGTTTTTTAAATATTTGGTCAGCTCATTTGCAAATTCAAATCATGTTCTCTATATATTAATATTAAAATTTTGGAGGTTCTGATGATAAATACTAAACAATTCTTCTTGTTTAATGAATTCATGATACTGTATTTTTCCTAAGTGTCTGAATTCAAAATTCTTACTAGTAAAGAAAGTGGCTCACTCAAATTTTGACATTTAATTAGCAGGGATTAAAATCTTGACATGAGAAATTGAAGGCCCAGTGACAAGAATAGTTACATTTCACTGGACTTGTTTACATTTAATAGTTTATAATTTGAGTAACTCTGTTGTCCAGTTACCCAGAGGTCTTTTTAAAACTATGTCAGTACTCATTTGCACATTCCAAGTTGACCAACCATAATCCCCGCAGCACGCATGTGTGTGTACTCAGGTAACTTCCTGAAGAGAGTGAGCTCTTAGTCGATCTGCAGCCAGACATTGCTTTCCCAAAATCAGAACCTGACTAGTTTCACATAAAGGAAACAAGAAAACACTTACATGGAATGACATTTTTTTTGAGAGAGAGAGTCTCACTCAGTTGTCCATGCTGGTCCTGAACTCACTATGGAGCCCAGGCTGGCCTCGAAACTCCTGGCCATGCGGCAGGAGGATCGCTGGGAGTTCTAGGCCAGCCTAGGCTTCATAGTTAGTTAAGAACCAGCCTGAGTGCAGGGTAAAACCCTGTCTCAAAAAAAGAGTGCTGCTGCCTGTGTCTGGACTTGAGTGTTTCAGTGTCACTCACATCATGGTGCTGCCTGTGCAGAACTGCATGCTGTTACGTGGTGCCCGTCCACAATCTAGGATGGCCAGACACTTCTGTGTTTTCATTCTGGTCAATTAAAATTGGACTCTGAACCATAATTTATTAGTTTACTTTTACCATTTAAGATTTAGTCTTTAGCCAGGTGTTGTGGTTCATACCTGTATCCTAGCACTCTGGGAAGCTGAGCAGAACTATCATGGTCTCAGGGCCTACTTTGGAAACTTAGTGATTTAATGAAACCCTGTCTCAAAAAGTTCTACAGTTGTAGCTTCATGTGACAGCCCAGGGCTCAATTCCCAATGTAACAACAACAAAATTCCTTTTTTTCCTTTTTTTTTTTTTTTTTTTTTTTTTGAGAGAAAGTCTTGCTCTGCAGTCCAGGCTTGTCCTGCACTCACTGTGTAGCCCAGGCTGTCCTCCAACACATGGCAGTTCTCCTGCCTGAGCCTCTCAAGTGCTGCTATTAAAGGCGTGCACCACCATGCCTGGCTCATGAGGTGCTGAGGAATTGAACCCAGGGCCTTGAGCTTTAACAGCTGAGCTATTCCTCCAGCCCCACAAAACATGTTCTTAGGTAATCAGATCAGGATGCACTTGGTTTGAATTAACCAGCCAATAAGCCTTCAGGGAGTGCCTTCTGTGAGCCTAGACCATTGGAGGCACCACTGGGTGCCACGGTGGCCAGGACTCATCTCCATCCCATCAGCTGCCAGCCCACGGGAGCCACAGAAGAAGCTGATGCTGTGGGGTGCAGATGGTCCTGCGGAGACCTGCAGTGCACAGCACTTCGCAGTGTGAGCTGCCTACCTCTCTGGAGTGGCCTGCCAGAGGGGCCACACTGGGCCTCGGTCCCCTTGGACATCTGCAGATGTGGGAGGAGCAGGACGGATTCAGCAAAGGGCACAGCTGGGCACATGGGGAGTCTGCAGTCACTTCCTGGGGGAAGGAGAAAGTGGAGAGGTGGAAGCCCTCGAGAACCTTGGGTGTTTCAGCCCCTACTCAGCCCTCTTGAGGGTGGTTTCTCCTGAGAGCTGCCCCGGCCTTCCAGGGCCGGCACGTACCAGGGCAGCTTACACTACACAGCCAGCTACCTCAGACGCCCGCCCTCCTTGGTGCTTGGCAGCCACTGCCGAGCACAAAGCGCCATGCCTGTCCGTTGTCCTCATGATCCCGTGGGGCTGACTCCTACACTCTGCACTCACTTCCAGTGAAAAGCAAGCTTTGGAGCCTGTCTGCATAACCCTCGGGGACCAGCACACTCTCTGGGCCCTGGACGTCCGTGGGAAGCTGTGGTTCCGAACTGGCGTGGTTCCCAAGAAGCCCCAGGGAGATGACAGTCACTGGTGGCAAGTAGGTGCCGGGGCTTCTGCTTAGTGGTTCTTCCCCTCTTTCCTGCCTCTTCCCTGTCCCTTCCAGAGTCTGGGCTGGATGGGTAGTACTCACTCAAGCAGGAGTCGACTTCCCTGAGCTTCAGTACACTAAGGGGACCAAGGACTCTTCATGGCAGGAAAGCACTTGCAAAGATTTCTTTGCTGAAGTAATGCAGACTTTGGGTATTTACTTTGGTGTTTGTTAGACCGTGATTACTGTAGGCTAAGTGAACCCAGAGACATCTATTTGAGGACCTAGGTGACTGTGAGGTTTCATTCTGAACAAATACACTGAGAAAAGACACTAGACAATAGGTTTGAAAACCCAACCCACAATTAAAATTTCTCTATCTCTCTTAGCTTGTGGAAAGCCTCTGAGTAAATGCTGCTTCAGCAAAGAATTTTCCCACAAGCTCCCAGGAAGGGTTTTCACAGGAGCATCCGCTCCTCCTGCCCCACCACCCAGTTCCCTTTGACACAGCCTCCCTAGCGGGCTGAAGGCTATCGCAGGAGTTGTGAAACACCCACGTCACGTTTTCTGCTTCTGTTGGCCCCGGCTCGTTGTCCCCTGTCCTGTTGAGGGTTATCATGCATTGCGTTCATTTCCTGACAAAGTGTGTATCACATACATGTCTCCGATATGACATTGTAGGTAGCATCTGGTAAAGGTGATTATTTTGGAGGGAAGTTTAAGTACCGTGTCCTTACAGCCATAAATATATGCACACATACATGTGGGTATCTGTATTTGTGCCCAACTCTGTTTTTAAGTATCGTGAAGAAGACTGCACACCATTTTGTCATGATACTTAGAACATTGTAACCTTTAGAGAAATGTGGTTTGGCGGAACAGAAGCATCTTCAGTGCGGCAAGACTGACTTCTTTGGGACACTAGAGCCAGGGGCAGGTGTGACTGCTGAACCTTCCCTTGTTACTCCGTGTTCTCCTCACCTGCATGTCTTTAGTGCTGGTGCACGTCTGCCAGGGGCCTGGCCTGTGGCCTTGGCAGAAGCACTGCCACCTCAGTGAGACAATTGCTGGGCACAGTGCGGCCCTGGGGAAGCCCAGAGCGCCTGGACTGTTTGTCACCCAGGCGCAGGCACTGCAGTCCCACAGCTCGTTTCCTGTGCTCGGTGGAGAGAGCATGGCCCGGTGGCCAAGAGCTCTGAGGCTGAGTGTGGCTTGACCCTGCAGTAGCCTGACGTGGTAAACGCACCCGTGCCGGTGTCATTAGGGGACGAGAGCCAGAAGCTGCGTGGGTGTTAAAGAGTGTGACTTTTACAGTAATCCCCTCCGGGCTTGTTGTAAATCAGTTCCCTGTGATAAATAATGTCACTGTCGCTGAGCATTCATTGTGGGGAACCTGGGGACGTGCACTGGAAGTAGGTGTTTGTACCTGGGTCATTCTCTACCATCGAACTCAACATGCGAAAATGTGGATGAGCACCCTTTGGGACCAGCTCTGATCTCTCAGAGCAGCCCTGTCTCCAGAGTTGCCACCAAGAGAGACGCCTCCCTCGGGGAAGCCTGTACATGTGCTTTTCAGTAACACTATGGAGTCTAGGCACCCCTTTGAGCACGTGGCTTCTGAATGCCTAGGGCTGTGTCTTACTGCACTGGCAGCCTGGTGTTCCTGTTGCCAGTTCCAGCACGGTGGTTTCTCTCTCCCTCTGACTAGAATAAAAGGCTTCTTAGGAGAGATGTTGGGTGCTGCTTCATCACAGAAATAATGCAGCTTTGTCTTAGTTACTTATTGGTTGCTGTGACAGAATACTGTACAGAATACATCAACAGCTTGAGGGAGGAAAGATTTATCGCAGCGCACAGGTCTCACGCAGTCCCTTCATAGGCGGCCCACAACAGTGGAAGTGCATGGCAGGGGCTGGAGAGCTGCTCACAGCATTGCCAACAGGAGCCCGTGGGTCTGGAGACTCAGAGGGCTTGAGGCTTCCCAGGAAGAAGCTGTAACCATGTTTCTTTTTTGTTTTCTTTACTTACTTCAGGCTGACAGTTGAGCCCACAAAGCCAGGGTTGGTGTCCCTCCCTCACTCCCTGGCCCCACGTCAATCACACACCTGAACGCTCTGCCCTGGGCCGCCCCGAGTCTCCACAAGTGGGCACAGTCCTTTCAGGTCAAGCCCCAAGCCCCAAGCCCCAGGCTTCTGCTCCTTCCCACCAGGCTCGACTTCCCAGCAGCAGAGGTTCTAAATACACGAGGCTTTGGGGGAACACTCAAGTTCTAAACCATCGCACGCTTGTTTCCATAGATCCGTGTAACATAACATACGTAAAATAAGAAGGGAGAGTTTTCTTCTGTCCCGGGAGCCCGGCCCTAGAAATAGCAGTATGGCAGTTTGGTGTGTTCCATAATCTCCTGCGTCCTGCACGGCACACATGCATATGCCTGGGCTTGGGGTGCTGCGTACTCATCTTGTTACCAGATCCCTAGGGCTGAGGACTGGCTTTACTCCCACGGAGGCAGAATGGGCGTGTCGCCACACTGAGCATGGGACTCTGCCTGTTCATTCCTCCCAGGTGAGCATCACAGACTACGTGGTGTTCGACCAGTGCAGTCTGTTCCAGACGATCCTCCACGCCACGCACTCAGTGGCCACGGCAGCCCAGGCGCCAGTAGAAAAGGTGGCGGACAGACTGCGCATGGCGTTCTGGTCCCAGCAGCTTCAGTGCCAGCCCAGCCTACTGGGGGTCAACAGCAGCGGTGTCTGGATCTCCTCGGGCAAGAATGAATTCCACGTCGCCAAGGGAAGTCTCGTAGGTGGGCTGTCACCTTTCTCAGCAGCTTTACAGACAGCTTTGGTTTTTGGTTTGGGTTTTCTTTTCGGTTCATTGGGGGCAGACGCTGTTGTGTTCAAGATCCAATCCAGGGCCTCACACAACATTTAAAGAAAAGCTTTTAAGGCCTCCACCTAGAAGGTGCTGCACCAGTGCTGTGAAGCAGCTGGAGGGCATTCTGTGCTCCAGCTTTTCCACTCCTTTTCATTTTCAGTTTGTCACTCTGAGGGGAAGGTCCTGGCGTCTGGATAGTGTGTCATCCGTTTCCTGTGGAAACATGATATTAGAAAAGCAAATGGAGTTGGTTTCTTTGTTAATTTCACAGTTAAGTGAAAAACACAGGGCCTACTGAGAGAAAACAGGTCTCTTTCTAAAGGGAAAATGACAGCCGCTGTTGAACAGCAAGGTGCTGGCCACGCCTGTGAAGGAACGCCTGATTCTGAGTTCTCGCCATCTCTCCTTCCAGGGTGGCCTTTGTGGGTGTCCACAGGCGCCA
Organism: Ctenodactylus gundi; assembly: GCA_004027205.1. Taxonomy (NCBI): domain Eukaryota; kingdom Metazoa; phylum Chordata; class Mammalia; order Rodentia; family Ctenodactylidae; genus Ctenodactylus; species Ctenodactylus gundi. Next base: position 51,328 of record PVKB01006258.1, on the reverse strand, counting down.
TGTGGCTCTGCGTGACACTGCCGCAGGAAGGAGTGGAAGCCAAGCTACTGCATATTTTGGCCAGCTGTTGTCTAGAAGCAAAATGCTGAAGTGTCTTATTTTTGTCTTTCTTTAAGCCACTCTTCCTGCTTGTTCTTTTCAGGTACTTATTGGAATAATGTTGTCCCTCGAGGAACAGCCTCTGCGACAAAATGGGCCTTTGTGCTGGCTTCTGCTGCCCCCTCCAAGGAAGGTGGGTCTGTCTGTTTAGCTGGATTGAGAAATCTAGTGCATGGCTTTGCAGCTGAAAAGTTCCAGCCCTGATGGCTATGTCCCGGGGAATGTCAGAGGCACAGCAGGGCTGACCACACGAAGGATGTGCTGTTGTCAGGGGCCAGGGCACTGGCAGCTGAGCCGAGAGTGGCAGCCCGGTAGGAGGGAGCTGCCTGCTAAAGCCGAGTCTGGGACAGAGGCCTAGTGGAGGGGACTATGCAGTGCTGTTGAAAGGGCTGGCCACGGGTGACCACCGGTAGCAAGTTGCAGGGGCCACAGATCCTTTGGCCCCTTCCACTTCCCCTGAAGATTTTTTTTTTTTTTTTTTTTGAGACAGAATCTTGCTCTGTAGTCCAGGATGGTCCTAAGCTATGTAGCCCATATTGGCCTTTAACATATGACAATCCTCCTGCCTCAGTCTCCTGAGTGCTGGGATTATAGGTATGTACCACCATGCATGGCTTATTTGATGCTAGGAAATTGCACTTGGGGCCTTAGGCTTGCTAAGTAAACACTGTAACACCTGTGCTATTCCTCCAGCCCCTAAAGAGTTCTTGTATCACCTCCTAGCAGCCTAGTTCCCTTAGTGCACAGCCTGTGGGTAACCTGAGCCTCACTTGAGCACCCTTGAAAGAGAGCTGCTCTGCAGGGCTGTCTCACAGGCCTCTCAAAACATTGATCGGATCCAGGGGCAGCAGTGCTGCCACCCAGAGAGCCAGGAACCCGGTGTGGGAAGGAGCGAGGCTCCTCTTGGAGCTACTGTGGGAGGAAAGCTGTGTGCCACCTGTGGTGATGAGGAAGTGGTTTGCTTCACCCGGTCATTGATACATGGTTACCTGGCCAGTGGCACCAGGGCTCAGTAACCAGGTCGTCTGGCCACAGTTCTGCCAGATATGTCTGGAAGTGAGCATGGTACGAATTCCTATGGTAGCAACTAGACTGACTAGAACTGACAGAGGTCACTTTTTGTCTTTGTTGATCCTGTGGTTGTGACATGTCCACGTGTGCTGCCCATGTATTGTGGCCTCCACTGTAGCTGTCACATAAATATATGGCAGATTCCATCCCTTAGGTTTTCAAATCTAAAAGTCTAAATTCCAAAACACATCTGGCCACACTTTTTAGATAGTATCTGTGGGAGTGAGTGAAAGAGAGGGAAAGAGAGGGGGGGAGAGAGAGAGAGAGAGAGAGAGAGAGAGAGAGAGAGAGAGAGAGAGAGAGAGAGTGTGTGTGTGTGTGTGTGTGTGTGTGTTTTACTGGGGATTGGCCCAGGTTTTTCGCACTGAGCTACATCCTCAGCCCATGTTGTGATTTCTGATTTTTTGAGACAAGGTCTTGCTAAATTGTGCAGGCCGTGCTCAAATTTGTAATCCTTCTGCCGTTGCCTCCCAAGTGCTAGGATTACAGGCCTGCACCGTGGGCCTGGCTTACATAGTATTTATTTTATGTGCTATGACCAAAGTTTTAACTTCCCCCAGGATTATTTTCATTTGAAACAGAGTCTGATAAACCTAAAAGACTGCTAAAATCAGCGTGGTGGCACACACCTGTAAGCCCAGCACTCTGGAAGCTGAGGCAAGAGGGATTGCCATGAGTTTGAGACTAGTTGTGGCTACATAGTGAGTTCATGATCAGCCTGGCCTGCAGAGCAAGACCCTGCCTCAAATCAGAAGACTACTGAAATGGTGAAGGGCCTGGAAAGGTGTGACTGTGAGGCAAGAGTGGGCGAGAATTCCCTCCATCCTCTGGGCTCCCTCCTGCAGTGTGCACGCCTCACCCTGGTACCTGACAAGCAAGGGAGACCTTGCTGCTGGTCTTCTGAGGGGCTACGACCCCCAGCTCTCTGGGACCGATCCACAGTTTTTCCTTTTGCTGTGTTTTAATCTCCCATATTAAAAGTGCTCTGGTGCTTTTGCTTAAGTTTGACTTCCAGCCTACTAGAAATGGGAGGTCTGTGTGGGTATGGGTGAGAGAGGATCTGACGTCTATCCAGATGCCCTGTGTCAGCCTGAAGGCTAAGGCGGCCCCACATTGAGGGCAGGTAGCCCAGAGCAGGTGGGTCCCGGTGACCAACACAAGCCTTCTCCACAGGAAGCTCCCTCTGGCTGTGCCAGAGCAGCAAGGACTTGTGCAGCATCAGTGCCCAGAGTACGCAGTGCCGGCCCTCCACGCTGCAGCTGCCCCCTGACGCCGAGATGACAGCCTACGCTGCCTGCCAGGATGCACTCTGGGCCCTGGACAGCCTTGGCCACGTGTTCATCAGGACGCTGTCCAAGAGCTGCCCCACGGGCATGCACTGGACGAAGCTGGACCTCTCGCAGCTAGGTACGGCCATCTTGGGAGTACCACCCCATGTCTCACAGCTGGAAAGCTGCAACAGGGTACAGCTGACGAGTCCCCGGGCCCCATGTGTACCTTGGGGAATTCTTAGATGAGAATTGTCAGTTGCTTCATTTTAGGAGACCATCCAGGCGACATGCACCTCTGCGTTTAAGAAGCCTCACTTCCCCCTCCTTCCCAGTGCGCCTGGTATCAGGACGAGTGGGATTGTAGGGTGCTGAGAAGGTGCCATTGAAAGCTGCTTAAAATAATACTGGGGGCGCAGCTGCCACCGTCAGTCTGTCTGAATGTGGGACATGGCCCTGTGACCTTTAAGTCTGAAAAAACAGTGTGCCTGCCCCGTGACTAAATTGGTGCCACTGTGGGAAAGAGGCCTCTCGGAGGGCGCTGCTCAGCATGTGGGTGCAGCCTCCCATCGGCCAGGCCAGAGGACGTGCTGCCCAAGACCGCTTCTCTCTAGGCTCCCCCAAGAGTAAGAGTAGGCTAAGTGTGCGGTGCCACTGTAAGTAACGCACTCATACTCCGAGAAATAATAAAATAGGCCACAACGTTAGTTCATGCTCTGAGGAAATTCTCCATACCTGGCAGCTCAGGTGGGGTTCACCTGCAGGCGGAGGCTGCACCAGGCAGCTGGCTGTCCGGGTGCGCTGCTGAGGCTGAGGATACCCTAACCTTGCTGCACACCAACAGCTGTACCTGGTGGGCATGAATTGGACATGCGCGTAAGGCTGATGTGTTCACAGGAAAGTGAGGGAAGCTGCAGGGACCCTCTCTGTACCCAGCAACTCAGCTCTGGCGTCGCTTGGGTTTGAGCAGAGCCACACCTGCTTCACAGGAGCTGAGTTCCTAAGAGGTGCGGGAAGGAGAAGAGACAGCCTACTGTCCCAACCCCCCCCCCCCCCCTTTTTGAGACAAAGTCTTGCTTTGTGGTCCAGGCTAGTCCTGAACTCATACCCAGGTTGGTGTCAAACTCAAAGAGTCCTCCTTGCCTCAGCCTCCCAAGAGCTGGGATTCTGAGCTTGTGCCACCACACCCTATTTCTCCCTCTATTCCTCGTCCCTATTGCTTCTCCCCTGCCTGCCTGTGAGGGTGGGTGGTACTGCAGACCCAAGAATACCCCAAGGTGGTGCAAGCAGGCGCACAGTGGCAGCGGATCTGGTGCTGTGGGGTGTGCCCATCCTTGGGCTGGTGGGTGCATGCTCAGATTGCCTCCCTGCACACTGCCTAGGGAGCGATTGTTGAAACACTGCCCCCCTTAGTCTTTGCCCTCCGCTGAGCTATAGGTTTTGTTTGTTTGCTGGGTTGTGTGCTCAGCGACAGAATGAGGGACCAGCTACCTGTACTACTTTCCTGGTGTCTAGAGAGAGTGCACCAGACCCTGGTGAGCAGGCTGTGCTGGACTTGGAAGTGGGCAGCATGGTGGGCCTGGACACAGCCACCAGTGGGTCAGGCTACCAGATGTTCACCCCGGTCCACTCTGGTTAGGGTCTGGGAAGCCCTGGGGAAAGGGAACCAAGGTCTTGTAAAATTAGAGACCACAGCCTGTGCTCAGGTATGTCTCATGTATGTACAGACTACCCAGGACTCCCTGTCCAACTGTCCTTGACAGGAGCTGCCAGGCCGCGTGCGCCGAGCAGGTCGGGAGTGCAAGGCGGAGTCCCCGTGTCCCTCTGGCATCATTGGCACGTGTCACTGCTGCCAGTGAGGGCAGCATGCCGTTCAGGACTTTGAGGGCTTTGTCCCGCACTGGCCTCACACTTCCCAGATGTGCCTTTGCTTCTGTTTTCCCTCCTGTCCCACCGATTTCTGCTGAAATGAGCAGAGACTTGTTGGCCTTTTCATGCTGGGGATCAACACCAGGGCCTGCATATTGCCAGGCAGGCTCTCCCAGAAGCTGAGCTGTATGTATTCTCAGCTGAGCAGATTCTCTGGTAGTTTCTGCTTCTCTGTGGCCAGTCTAGTCAGCAATATTCCTTCATGTACCCTGTGAGGTCTCCATGCTGTCTGCCCTCTCCTTCCCTCCCATCACAGCACAGCTAGAGCCTTCCTCACAACTGGCAGATATGCCCACGTCCCCCCTGGCCACCAGCACAATTCTCCTGAAATACCACACAGGTGGTGTGACCCTCAGTGCTAAATGGTTGCATGCTGCCACGAGGACAAAACTGTAGTCAGTGAGGTAGCTTCCAGGCTCTCAAAATTGGGCCCAGTCTGCCTCACTCAGCCATGTGCATTGGGGTGCAGCCAACTGGCCAGGGTCCACAGTCACTGCCCCATGCACTGTGATCTTCTACACCTGCCGTTCACCTCTCTCTCGGCCAGGAATGCCCTCCCTGTGCCCTCCCCACCTCTCAGGAGCTGGCCCGCGCTGCCACCGGCACCCAGCTTCTGTCATGGTGTGCGTCGGGATGCCTTTTCTCCATGCTCTCCGCGCCCTGTGCTCCTGCGCCTCAGACAGCTGTCGTTTCCACTTGCGTAATTGTCATTAGGCATTTACCTGTGGTGATACAGGGGCTTTGCGCACGGGGGTCAAAGGCCAGCCTACAGGGGATGCCCGGTAGGATTTTCAGCAGTCATGGAAGGTTGTTAGTATTTTTTGCAACTTCATTGCTAAGTAATTGTACAAGAGATTGGATCTAATATTTGGTCTTGCTACTAGCGACCAAACATAAGCCCACCTGCCGTGCAGGTATGAATTGCCCTCCCACGCAGGGGATTGGATGACTTCCACGCCCTTGAGAAACGCCTCAGCTCCCTGCCATCAGCCTGCCAGTGGCACAAGGCACAGGGCATTAGGTTCCAGACAGCTGCCCGAAAGAACAGCTCTCCTGGGCTCCTCTCCAGCCCTGCTCTTCTCCCTTAGCCCTCTGATGTTGCAAACATAAAGAACAAAGCCTGTGTTCCTGTTGATGTCTGTAGCAGCAAGCAGAGAATCGGCTTTGGGGACAGTTACAGTTTTACTATAAGATCTCAAATGTTGACAGTCTAAACTGCAGGCAGAAACGCTAATTCCAAGGATCAAGTTAGTGAAGTATCAAGTGTTGAATTTTGATTGATTGATTGATTACACTGCAGAGGATTGAACCCAGGGAGCACTGAGCTGGAGTCACACCTTTTTTTTTTTTTTTGTACCAGAGATTGAACCCAGGGCTTTGGCGGGAGCTATGCCCCCAGCCTACTTTTTTGTTTGTTTGTTTAGGTTTTGGTGGGGGTTTTTTGATTTTTTTTTTTGTTTGTTTATTTGTTTGTTTGTTTTGAAACAGGGTCTCACTCTGTAAGCCAGGCTGGTCCTGAACTCAACTGTGGAGCCCAGACTGGCCTTGGACTCATGGCAGTCCTGTCTCAGCCTCCGGAGTGCTGGGATTATAGGCATGTGACACTATGCCCAGCTTACGTGGTTCTGGAGAATCAAACCCAGGGTCTTGAGCTTGCTAAGCAGGCACTTCAACTGCTGAGCTATTTCTCCAACTCCTTATGTTTTGTTTTGAGACAGAGTCTTGCTGAGTTGCTAAGTTGCTCACACTGGGCTTGAATTTGCAATTCTCCTATATCATCCTCTCAAAGTACTGGGATTACAGAGCTACACTGCCAATTCTGGCCTTTTGTATTTCATTTATTTAATTTGGAAGAGTGTCTCACAAAGTCACTGAGTTGCTTGGGCCAGGCTCAAACTTGAGATCCTCCTGCCTCAGCCTCACAGAGTGCTGGGATTACAGGTATGCATGCTGTGCTCAGTTTAAAATTGTTTTTAAGTGAAAGAAGCAAAACGAGTAAAGGCCTGGAAGTGCCAGAATGCCCGCCAGTCAGACCCGGCCACACGTCAGTAGCAAGCCCTTGCAGCGATGGGTAAAGCCTTCTCCCTTGCGGCCCTCCCCGTGGTATTCTGGGGTGAGGCTTAAAAATGTCCCTTCAAAGTCACATTGGGTTGAAGGTCTGACATCCAGTGCTGCCGTGTTCAGAGGCGCAGCCTCTGGAAGAGGCTTGTGAGGGGCCATGCTGGTCTCCTGCATAGCACGTGTACCGCCGAAGCAAGCACTGGAGAAGAGCGCATGGGAAGGGCTCCCACTTACCAGTGGGTGGAGGCATTGATGGAGTCGCACTTCCATGGCATTTGGGGAGGCAGTGGAAATGTAGGAGGTGGGGCTAGTTGGAGGAAGCCGTCCCTGCCCCTTCCTCTCGGGCCCTCCTGCTTTCTGTGCTTACTGGCAGCCATGTGGTGGGCACCTCTCTTCTGCCATGCCCTTCCACCACGACCTCTCTGCCCTTCCTTGGGCCTGAAAGTAGTGGAAATGGCCCAGGTGCCGTCAGCAGGTGGAGGGCAGAGCTGACTGTGGCCCTTACGTGTGGAGGATTGATCTGTAGCAACAGAAAGGAGCAGTGCCTGGCGGAGGCTGCTTCATGCAGGAACCACAGCAGAGCACTCCAGCTGGGTTCTGCTTAGGGGAACTTCCCAGACAGATAGGGCTGGAAATCAACGTAGTGACCGCCTCAGGGTAGAGAGCATTGGCCCAGAGAGACCAAAGGATCTTTCCTGGGTGACAAGACTGATCTGTATCCTGACAGGGCATGGGGAGCTCAGAGAGATTAATTTGTTAAGTCCCTTTGGCCATATACCCTAAATCCCTGTGCACGTTGCTGTGCACAAAGCTTTGGGGGTCAAAGGAGCTGATGCAGAGGAACCAGGCTGACTGACCTTCACCTCCAGCTGAGCCACCTGCTAGCCAGGAAGTCGCAGGTGAATCCCATGGCTGATCCTGCCAGAGAGTGTTATCAAATGTTGTTTCTTTCTCTTTTTTTTTTTCTCTCTTTCTTGCCATGGCAAGAATAGAACCTGAGACCTTACATATTCAGTGAGCACTCTACCACCGATCTCCCCACCCACTCCTAGTCCTTAATTTTTTTCTTTGAAGGCTCCTAATAAGTTTTTTCATCCTATATTCTGCATAACTAACAAAAGAAAAAATACTGAGTTTTTTAACCTCTTCTTTGTTTATTTTTGAGACAAGGTTTCCTGAAATCCAGACTCACTATGTAGCCCAAACTGGCCTTAACAGCAGTCCTCCTGCCTCAGTGAGTGCTAGGATTACAGGTGTGCACTACCACATCCACCTTGTATAGTGCTGGGGAATCACACCTTGCTTTTTTTGTTTTGTTTTTTGAAACAGGGTCTTGCTCTGTTGCCAAGGCTAACCTTGGACTCAGTACAGTCTGCCTGTATCACCCTCTCAAGTGCTGGGATTACAGGGATGCACCACTGTGCCCAGCTTTATGTGGTGCTGGGGAATCGAACTCAGGACCTTGTGCTTGCAAGGCAAGTGCTTTAACCTTTGTGCCATTCCTTCAGCCCCTATGCAAGTACTCTTTTCTAAGACAGGGTCTTACTCTATAGCCCAGGCTGGTTGGTCCTCTATAGGCATGTACCACTGTGCCTAGTTTATGTGGTGCTGAGGAATCAACTCAAGGCCTTGAGCTTGGTAGGCAAGTGCTTTAACTGCTGAGCTATTCCTCCTGTACTGAAAATGTAAGAATAAAAGTGAGATTCTTTTTGTATGTGTGTGATACTGGGGATTAAGCCATGGGCCCTCACACTGAGCTATATCCCCAGTTCATTTTTATTTTTAATTTTGAAATAAGGTCTCACTAGTTCTTCAGGTTAACTAGGCTGGGCTTGAACTTATGATCCTCCTGCTTCAGCCTCCAGCGTGCTGGGCTTACAGGCCTGTGTCACCAGGTCCAGCTGAAAGTAGAGATTCTTTAGGAGACCTAGTTAATCTTATTAATTCTAATTAGGGTCAAGATTATCAGTAAATACGAGTTTTTACTCCCTAAATCCATGATTAACTGGCAGTCACATGTCAGATGAAGTTAACAAGGGACCCAGGCTGAGGTACTCGGTGCTGTGGGCATTGTGCTGACAGCATCATGACTCCACTGCCCACAGTTTAGAGGGCACTGTGTAACACAACTACCCATGTTGCAATGCTCTTGAGCCTGCCAGGTCCAACCCAGTGTGGGCGGGCCGCCTTGTCACAGGGCGCTCACCAGAGTTCAGCTGCCAGTGTGGCCTCCCCGCTTCCTTTGAAGTGCAAAATCAAAGTTCATGGATTCAGTGAGAGCTTCGTGACTTTCCGAGCGTAATTACAATGCATGTGCTTTTCCTTTATTTGTCTACAGGAGCCATAAAACTGACAAGCTTGGCATGTGGAAATCAGCACATCTGGGCCTGCGATTCCAGGGGTGGAGTTTACTTCCGGGTTGGAACGCAGCCTCTGAATCCCAGTCTGATGCTTCCAGCCTGGATCATGATTGAGCCACCTGTTCAGGTAAGCCGACTTAACCACCATGGTAAGATGGAGCTATTAGGACGCTGTTGCTGGGCGGAAGCCCTCAGCTCTGCCTCCAGCCTCACAGCTTGCTTGGGAAGAGGTGTCCCTGGCCTCTGCTCTCTCTCTCTCACTCACTGGCATCCTACACCGGGTACTTGATATTATGAAATTTAGAATCAAGCAGATTATTAAATATTATCTGAGCTAACACTTGAGTTTTACCCTCTGAAAATTAAAAAGCTTTATTTTTGACCTTTTATAAGGTGAACATTTTTTTCTCTAAATACCAGTTGGACATGGTGGCCCACATCTATAATCCTAGCATTCTAGGAGGCTGAGGCAGGAAGATCACAAATTCAAGGCCAGCCTGGACTACACACAGCAAGCAAAAAAAAATTCAAGAAAGAAAATCTAGCAATACTTCAAAGTATAAAGAAGACCCAGCACTTGGGAGGCTGAGGCAAGAGGATTGCTGTAAGTTCAAGGCCGGCCTGGGCTACATTGTGAGTTCAGGGCCAGCCGGGACTACAGAGCAAAACACTGCCACACACACACACACACACACACACACACACACACACACACACAATATATATATATATATATATATATATATATATTTTTTTTTTTTTTTAAGTAAGGGCTGGAAATGTGGCTCAGTGGCTGGAGTGCTTGTCACTGGTAACAGTACTTGCTTCAGTTTGATTCCTCCTAATCAAGTAAGCAGCATATCAGGGGCTGGAGGAATGGCACACCCATTACATTGCTTTTCTAGCAAGCACAAGGCCCTTGGTTCAGTTCCCCAGCACCACATGAAGCTGGACATGCTGGCACAGGCCTGTAATCCCAGCACTTAGGATGCTGAGGGAGGAGGATCACCCTGAGTCCAAGGCCAGCCTGGGCTATAAAGCAAGAACCTGTCTCAAAAATAAGTAAATAAATAAAAATTTAAAAATACATACCATTTCACATTAAGATGGCTATAATAAAAAAAAGTAAATTAGGATAGGATGAGAATGTAGAAAAAATTGTGAACTATCAAACATTTGTGGTAGAATTTTTTTTTTTTTTTTTTTTTTTTTTTTTTTTTGAGACAGGGCCTTGCTGTGCAGCCCAGGCTGGTCTTGAACTCACTGTGGAGCCCATACTAGCCTCAAACCCATAGCAATCCTCCTGCCTGAGCCCCCAAGGGCTGGGATTACAGGAGTGTACCACTATACCCAGTGTATGTGGTGCTGGGGAATCAAACTCCAGGCCTTTCGCTTGCTAGGCAAGTGCTCTAACTGCTGTGCTGTTGTTCCTCCAGCCTTGGGGGTAAAAATAGCTGTCACTACAGAGTGAGACCCTATCTCAAAAAATAAAAATAAATTTAATTGAAATAGAAAGTAAAAAACAAAATGTCACGGAGATATGTATTATTGGTGTTTTGTGACTTTGTCCCCAAGTTTTTGTTTTTGTTTTTGTTTTTGTTTTGAGGTTTTTTTTTTTGTATAGGGTCTCACTTCTCACTGTATAGCTGGGCTGGCCATCTGTGTCATACTCCCAAGTGCTGGGATTACAAGTATGTGCCACCACACCCAGTTAGTTTTTCTGTGGTGCTGGAGAATCAAACCTAGGGCCTTGTACATGCTAGGCAAGTGCTGTAACTACTAAACTGCGTTTCTAGCCTGTCTCTTCTGACTTTAAGAACTGCCTCTTCTGTCCCTCTGCTCCCCATTCTGCTGTGGCCCAGTTCCCAATCTACTCTGACTTGGGTTCTCTCCCTTGGCTGTTCCTCCACCCACTCAAAGCACAAGCAGGAGTCTGATTTTAGTGCACTGTTTAGATGCTTGTGAGGACCTGTTAGGTCTTCTGCATTAAGTACGCTAAGTGTGTTTTTATCAGAATTTATGACTAAGGTCTGTGACATGAAGAGGGCTTTTCCCCCAGGCTCCTGCTAGTCCCTACATTTGGGGGCAGCACTGGGTAAATCCTTGGTGCAGACAGGAAGGAAATGAAGAGTTTGGGTAAATGGCCATAGCTGTGGCTGTCTAAGTTTGGGCATCCTGAGCCCCTGGGGATGCGGCCACAAGGTCAGGGAGAAAGGGGCGGGCCTGACTGCGGAAACACCACCGTGCCGTGATCCTGTAAGATGTGGCCCTTTGGTCTACAGTCTTTCACTTAGCTTTCAGAGTTCATCCAGGTTGCATCGTACATCAGCTCTTTGTTCCTTTTTCTGCCTGAATTGCGTTCCACCGAATGGATGCACCATATTTGGTTTATTCCTTCATCAATTGATAGGCATTTGGGTGGTTTGTACTCTTGGACTATTCCGAATAATGCTGCTGTGAACACTCATGTACAAGTATTTGGGAGGATATAGATTTTCAGTTCTATTAGGTATATGCCTATAAGTGGAATTACAGGATCATCCAGCAATTTTATGTTTAACTTTATTTTTTATTTTTATTTTTTTTGAGACAGTCTCTCTCTGTAGCCCTTTTCTGGGGGCGGGTACTGGGGGTTGAGCCCAGGGCCTCTGTTCTCAGTTACATTTCCAGCCCCTTTCCAGCAGAACCACTGAATAGCCAGGCTGGGCTCCGCCTTGCAGTCACCGCCCAGAGTGCTGGGACTAGAGGCCTGGGCTGCCCTGCTCAGTTGATCTCTGTTGTCCGATTGCCTCATGACCTTGTTACTGTAGACTAAGTAAGCAGTTTATAAGTCGAGTAATCCACTGAGAATCAGGTGACTCACTGTTGCAGAAAGACCCTGCCATGCGATGAGGAGGGCAGAGGTGGCACCTCCTCAGTTGTAAAGACCCACTCAAGTTGCTACAACTACAGGTGTCAGAAACGAAGAGCGGACTCTGAGTGCTGAGTAGGAGCCCTTATGAGGGCTGTGCTGCCTGCACTCGTGACTGCAGTGACTGTGAGCTTTGGAGTGGGCTGGTCCCACCAGGCGCACAGGTGCCACACCTGCCTTGGGAGCAGGCAGTGATCTGTCCCCACTCTTCCCCAGGAGAGATGCTGTGTGGCCCACCCACCCTCCTGCTTTAGAGGCGTGGGGAGAAGGTCTGCCCTGTGGTGAGATCTGTGGGCTAGTACCAGTTGTATAAAGAAAAGAGTAAAATGACACCAAAAATCTGAACAGAATTGCTGTTTTTGATCAAAGGATTATGCGTGACTACAATTCCTGTCTGTTCTCTGTGTCTCCCTGCTCTAGGCAGAGCAGCTATGCCATTTGGGGACGGCACAGACGGTCACAGCAGTCAGGGAGGCTGGGGCTTGAGCAGTTCAAGCCAGTGAGAAAAATATGTACATTTTGCAAAGGACTTTTTTTATTTTTTGAGTCAGGATCTCACTCTGTAGTCTAGACCTGAACTCACTGTGTAGCCCAAGCTGGCCTTGAACTCACAGCAGTCCTCCTGGCTTAGCCTCCTGTATGCTAGGATTACAGACATGCACCACTATTCCCAGTTTATGTGGTGCTGGGAAATCGAACCGAGGCCTTGTGCTTGCTGGGCAGGCTCTTTAACTGCTGTGCTATTCCTGCAGCCCCAGAATCTTTTTTTTTTTTTTTTTTTTTTTTTTTTTTTTTGAGACAGTCTCACTCTGCAGCCTAGGCTGGTTCTGGACCCATTATGGAGCCCAGACTGGCCTTGAACTCACAACAGTCCTCCTGGGATTACAGGTGCACCACCACGCCCAGTTTATGTGGTTCTGGGGAATTGAACTTGGGAACTTAGCGCTTGACTTAGCGCTTGCTAGGCAAGCACTTTAAGCACTGAGCCATTCCTCCAACCCCCCAGGATCTATTTTTTCCCCATGCTGAGGAAGGAACAGAAGGCCTCCATGCTTGCTAGGCAAGCTATCCTACCACTGAGCTACACCCCACCCCTCATTTTTTTGTTTGTATGTTTATTTATTTGAGGCAAGGTCTCCTGTGTTGCCTATCCTGGCCTTGAGCTCCTGGGCCCAAGTGATTCTCCTGTCTCAGCCTCTCTAGTACAGCAAAGGACCCATCTTTTGGGGGTCAACATGCAGCCTTTTTTTTTTTTTTTCCTGAGACAAAGGACTGTATAGTCCACACTGGTTCTGAACTCACTATGTAGCCTAGGCTGGCTTCAAACTCACTGAAATCTTCTTGCCTCAGCCTCCCAGAATGCTGGGATTAGAGGCATGTGTCACCATGCTCAGTTTATGTGGCGCTGGGGAGTCAAATCCAGGACTTTGTGCTTGCTAGGCAAACGCTCTAACCATTGAACAATGCCTCCAGCCAAAGCAGACAGCCTTTCTGCTCCAAGGTACCCTATGGACCTCAGGCCTCAGAAACCTGAATCCGGGGCTAGAAGAATGGCTGAACGGTTAATGGCGTGCTAGGTAAATGCTATGTCGAATGCTAAGTACCCAAGTTTGATTCCCTAGCACCACATAAGCTGAACATGTAATCCCAGCACTAGGGAGGCTGAGACAGGAGGCGTGGTGAGTCCAAGGCCAGCCTGGGCTACAGAGTGAGACCCTGTCTCGAAAAACTAAGCAAAACAAACTTGAATCCCTACTGCTTTCTCTTGCCACCACCACCCCACACCAGGGACTTGGATATAATTACTGGCCACCTCTTGCCAGAGCTGAGGAAGGAATGGTCCTGTTCTTGGCCTCTGTGGCTCTGCTGTGGCTCCTTAACCATCAGCAAGGCCCACAGTGCAGGGGACAGTGCCTCGAGAGTCCCTCTTGCAAACACTTACAGCTGCTATGAATTGACACACACATAGATCACTGGCTCGGAAGCAGAACCTGTGGTCCCAGGGCTTCTGGAGCTGGGGCCCGAGTTTCAGGAGGTTGGCCGATGGTAGGAATGTCACCAGGGGCTGGAGGTGGCTGAAGGCTAGAAGCAGGTGTCTGGAGAAGGTGGCAGGTTGGGAAGTCCAGACTGCCAGCGTCCTGGCCTGGTGCCCGGTGCCCGGGAGCAGGGTGTGTGGCCTGGCCATGCGTAGTCCACAGCCTTTTCGATGGCCAGAAGTAAATAGGGTAAGCAGTGTGTTCCAGTGGGGAAGGAATGCCTTCTTCCATGGGGCATTGTTGGGGGCACCCCTTGCCTAGTAATGTGACATGTTTCTGGGCAGAGAGAGCCGACCTGTCCTGGGATGCAGGGTGGTGCTGCGATTTCGTTAACCGCACACCTGGTGGCTCCAGCAGTCTCCTTAATGTGCCCTACTGCCGGTCACCCTGGTCAGCAGTGCTAAGCAGCGAGCAGAGACTCCGCCCTCAGCTGGCCTGTACACCGGCACCTGGAACAGAGCAGTGAAAGGTGGCAGGTGGGCATCCCAGGGCACATGGGAGCCTCCACGTCTTGGCGGGAGGGTGACGTGCTCAGAGAGACTGCAGCCAGCTGCACCCCGCAGTGCAGAGGGAACGCAGGGCAGCTACTGCTCCCTTTCCCGTATGAGCAATGAGTGTGCCACCTGAGCTCACTGCCTGCCCACACGGTGAGGGGCCTTTCTGTGGGACGCTGCTGAGGAATTGACTGCACTGTGCATTTGGGTTCAGTGGCCCTAGGGTGGGGCAGGCATCTTCGTAATTTTTCTTTTTTTTTGAGACAAGGTCTTGCTCTGTAGTCCAGGCTGGTCCTGAACTCAAGGCTGGCCTCAAACTCAGGACAACCCTCCTGAGTACTGGGATTTCAGGGGTGCACCACCATGCCCATCTGTATGTGGTACTGGGCTACCAAACTGGAGCCGCAGGCTTCCTAGGTAAGGACTCTAATCACTGAGCTATGCCCCTTTTTTCTTTTTCTTTTTATTTATTTATTTATTTTTGAGGCAGGATCTCCCTCTGTAGTCCAGGCTGGTCCTGAACTCACTGTGTAGCACATGGTGGCCTTGAAGTCTCAACAGTCCTCCCACCTCAGCCTCCCTAGTGCTGGGATTACAGGAACAGTTGCCACCACACCCTGCGTAGGTGGTGCTGGAGAATCAAACCCAGGGCCGTGCTCGTGCTCGCCAAGCACTGTTGACCATGGAGCTGTGCCCCAGCCTGGTGGAGTTTTTTTATCAGTCCCTTGCAGACATCTGCAGGTTGCTGTGTCAGTCAGCCTGTGTACACACAGTCCCCTCCTCCGAGAGCTACCTCCAGCTCACATCCCTCTCCTGCAGTGTCTGGCACAGGAGGACACAGGATTCTTGCCCTCAGTGCGCAGCCTGGCACTCTCCCTTTCTGCCATAGCCCTCCTGGGGCCACCACCCTGCCTGACACCAGAGTGGGAAGCAGGGGACGAGCCATGCACAGTGTCTGTGTCCGTCTGTAGCTATGGGCGGGTGGGTGCTGGAGACTGAGCCCAGAGCCGTCATACTCACCTACACCCCCAGGCAATTTTTATTACAGCTTGTGCCACTGCGCCCAGCCACGCATGCTCTTCACATGTTGCAGTCTCTTGGTTGTAAGAGCGAGTGCTTTTCTAGTAAGCACGAGGCCCTCGGTTTGATCCCCCAGCCCCACAAAAGCCAGGTGTGGTGGCGCACGCCTGTACTCCCAGCCCTCGGGAGGCCGAGGCAGGAGGATTCCTGGCCTGCATTGTGAGTTCAGGACCAGCCTGGGCTATAGGGCAAGACTGTCTCAAAAGGAAAGGAAAGAAGCATGAACGCGCTGACCAGAAGCCCTGCCTGGGCTGGGCTGCGGCTCAGTGGTAGAGCGCCTGCCAAGCATGGACGAGGCCTGGGTCCGTCCCCAGCCCTGCAAAAAAGAAAAAAGAAAAAAAAAAACAATCCAGAGAAGAGAATAGAAGTGCTGACATGGGAGACCCTGAGGAGCCCACGCATGGCCCTGGGGAGCAGGCCGCGAAGATCGCCACTTGGGACCTTTCCCTCTGGGCTTCACTCATCAGAAGGCCAGTGAGCAGGCCTCTGCCCAGGACAGTCGTCAGAGCAGCTGCCAGGTGGCCGGCCATGGAGAGTGCAGGGGCAGCGCCACATGCTGATCACGGCAGTCACCAGGGCAGGGGCGGGGCAGGCCCCTGAGGGTACGCAGCAGTCACCTTGGCTTCGCCGGCTCCAGGTGAAGAAGGACAGATGTCGCAGCCACCTAGGACAGCTGCACATGTTCCTGCAGCTAGCCAGTGCTCGATCAGTCTTTATTTTATTTATTTACTTATTTATTTTATTTATTTATTTATTTTTTGAGACAGAGTCTCTGTCTGTACTGCAGGCTGGTCCTGAACTACTACTGCGGAGCCCAATCTGGCCTCAAGCTCACAGCAGCCTCCTGCCTCAGCCTCCTAAATGCTGGGATTACAAGAGTATGCTGCCACACCTGTCTTATGTGGAGCCAGGGAATTAACCCCAGAGCCTACGCTTAGTAGGAAATTACCCTAACCACTGTGCTCTGCCTCCAGTGCTATTTCTTACTGGATTCTGAAGTCCCATTTCAGGCTAGGCAAGACAACTTAAATATGGGTCTTAACATTAATTCGTATCTGGGTCTCAAGCTTAGCCGAACTTAGGAATAGAGCAGGTGTAGGAAGAAGGTCTGCTGCAAGGAAAATGCAGAACTAAAAAGATAAATGAGAGAAGGCCCAGCCGCTGCAGGGCTGCGCTTGTCAGGACACAGAGCCCTCGTGAAGACCTGGCTCGTGCGGTGCAGAGGAGGGCTCGTGGTGGGCGGACATGGCCCCGAGAAGCAGAGCAAGCAGGAGAGGCCAGCAGGGAGGGCCACCCCACATCACCCCACGACCCACCCAGACATACCCAGAGATGCGCTTTACTAATCTAGGCCTCTGTCAAGCCAATCAAAGAGCTAATAACCAAGATTAACTGGGCTGAAGGAATACATAGTGTTTCCAGCGGCTTACAGCGCTTACCTAGCAAGCACAGGGCCTTGAGTTGATTCCCCAGCACCACATAAACTGGCACATGTCTGTAATCTGAGCACTCAAGGCCGAGGAAAGAAAATTGTTGTGGGTTGGAGGCCAGCCTGGGCTCCGTACTGAGTTCAGGACCAGCCTGGGCTGCAGAGCAGTGATACTGTGCCTGAAAAATAAACAAATTACATTTTTAAAAAACTTAAGTATTATGGGGACCGTGTGACAAAGGACCTCACAAACTCCCACTCCTCCATGACCTCCAAGAGTTTGGCCTACAGCAACACTGGGTGCATGCAGAGACCCTAAGTCCTCAAGTTTCAGAATATGTCTTCTTTTTTTTTTTTTTTTTTTTAAGCAGAGAAGGAGGGAGGAAAACACCTTTGGAGGAGAAGAAAAGGCAATCCAGATAGCTTTTTTGTTTTCTTCTTGGTGCTGCTGCTGCTGCTGGTACTGGAGACTGAACGCAGGGCCTTTATTCAGCTACACCCCCAGCCATTTTTTTATTTTGACATAGTTGCTAAGTTGCCTAGGGTGGGCTCAAAGGTGCAGTTCTCCTGCCTCAGCCCCCCGAGGGCTGGGATTCCCAGTGTGCTTTGTGCTGCTGCCCTTGAAAGATCGGAGACAACCAACCTCAGGCCCTTGTCTTATACAAGTGCACATCACAGTGTCCTGCTTTGATAGACATTTTCTTTGGCTACAAAGGTTTCAGTGTTTTCTTTTTCTTCCTTTTTTCTTCTTTTTTTTTTTTTTCCTTTTTTTTGGGGGGGATAGGGTCTCCCTCTGTAACCCAGGCTGGTCATGAGCTCATTATGTAGCCCAGACTTGGCCTTGGATTCATGACAATCCTCCTGCTTCAGCCTCCCAAGTGCTGGGATTCAAGGCTTGCACCAGCATGCCTACTTTATGTGGTGCTGGGGAATCAACTCAGAGCCTTGTGCACTCTAGACGAGCACTTGAACCGCTGTGCCGTTCCACCAGCCCCATCAGTGTTTCCTTTCTTTTAGCCGAGGTTTACTCACATTCTGTTGTTGTTTGAGACAGGGTCTCGCTCTGTAGCCCAGGCTGGTCGTGAGCTCACTCTGGAGCCCAGGCTGACCCTGGACTCACTGGCAATCTTCCTACCTCAGCCTCCCACTACACCTGGCTTATGTGGTGCTGGGGAATCGAGCTTGGGTACTTAGTGCTTGACTTAGCACCTGCTAGGCAAGTGCTTTAACCGTTGAGCCACTCCTCCAGCCCCTCACATTCTGACTGAGGGACATGCGTGAGTGATTATGCACATGTACATGTACGAATGATTGTGTGTGTGTGTGCATGGAAGCTCTTTAGGAGAAATGCTCAGCTGCTGGAAGTGTGCAGAGCCTGGCCATGGGCAGATCCTGTCTCTGCACTGGTCCTCTCATTTCTCTCCCCAGAATGAGAAGGGGTGGGCTTGATCAGTCTTCTAGGTCTCTTTCGACCCACAATTGTGTCTGTAAGCCCTTGAGATACAGAAAAGCCCGAGTTTGGGTTAGTAAGAGGCATTGATGGCTTTGGGTCACCATTTCACAACCAGCCTAGGCCACGTAGAGACTTGTCTCAATGGACTAGCGGGCATAGCTCGGTGTTTTAAAGCCTTGCCGAGTGTGTTTAAGGCCCTGGGTTTTATTCCCCAGAAGTACTTAAAGATTAGCTAGGGGAAGTGGTGTACACCTGTAATCCCAGCATTTGAGCAGCTGAGGCAGGAGGATTGCTGTGAGTTTGAGGCCAGCCTGAGCTCCATAGGCAGTTCAGTACCTACCTGGACTGCAGGACAAGAGCCTGTCTCAAGTAAATAAGTATTAATTAATTAATTTAATTAAAAGAGCCAGGGTGGTGGGGTGGTGGCTATAATTCCCGAGCAGTTTAGCAACTTGGTGAGACCCTGTCTCAAAATAAAAATTCACAAAGGAGTAGAGATTTAGCTAGCTCAACGGAACATTCTGGGTTCAGTGTTCAGTGCTGCAATAAACAAATTGGCAGGCATGGTTTTCACTCAAGCCCCAAGATAACTGCTCTGCCCTCCCTCTCTAAATTACTGTTTGGAGCCTTGCTGCCCTTCAGTGTACTAATTGTATTAGCATTTCTTGGGCAAAGTGAAGCCCCAAGCACTTGGAGCTGTACGAGTGGTGAAAACACACATGGAATCCAGTGGCTTCCTTCACGGGGCATCTGCCCAGAAGGAGGGCAGGTGGTAAGGGTGGCACAGGGACTGGCTGACTTGCCAGCGCCTGTGATGATGGCAGGCCAGATTGGTGCAGGGAGGAGGCCCTGAAGTGTCGGGACCACACACTGGGCCAGGTGTGCTGCTGTCGGTGCCCCCAGCCCCAGGAGGAAGAGCCTGAATGCCCTGTGCATGGTCCTGCCCGTCCCCACAGAGCCCGTGGTCAGCAGGATCAGGTGGAGGCTGGGCTCTGGTGTGTAGCTCTGGGCCACGTGCAGATTGTGTCCTTTCCTCCGGAAGGTGCTACCGTGCCTCGTGAGAGGAGGATGAACAGCAGCGTCTTGTCAGGCTCTGTGGTCAGCGAGTCCCGTCTGCAGGGTGTGTAGACAGGACTGCAGTTAGAGGGAATTGTCCTTGGGGTGCCCTGGCCCCCGGAGACACACCCTGTCCCTGCCACAGTGGTATTGGCAGCGCGCCTGCCCTCAGGTGAGTCCTGGGCCGAGAGCCTGCCTGTGGCCAGGACAAGCAGAGGAATCGCGCAGAACCCTTCCCCCCTTATCCTCGCCGTGTCTGGCCAGGACCTCAGAGACTCCCTTGGTGATAGGAAAGAGGAAAGGTTTTGCTGCACGGGCGGAGCACGCCTCTCACCCCAGCACCCTGGGAGGCTGAGGCAGGAACATCTGAAGTTCCAGCCCAGCCTGGACAACTTGGTGACTTTGTCTCAAAACCCGAAATGAAAATGGGCTGGAGATAACAGCCTGAGGCAAGGGCCTTGGGCTCAGTACCACACACTGCACACACAGTGCCGACTTCCCTGTGCAACAGTGGCAGGTGGGAGAAAGGAGCTTGGCCTTAGCTGGCATGCAGTAATTAGCAGTGATCCTGGAGCCGTGCCAGGCACGTAGTGGCCTCCCTGTGGACTCTTATTTAAAGGAGAACTTAGAGCCACAGTAGCTCCTTTGATCTGCAAATATCAGAGTGCTGGTGGCTGTAATTAAATCAGGGCACTCCAGGCTCCCCGCCACCCCAACTCCCAAGCCTGTGACCTGTCTTTACAGGGCAATAAAAGACAAGCCCAGGCATGCATGTGCATGCATATGCGTGTATGTGCTTCCCAGATGTATATACAACTTCTAGTATTTCCAACTCATGTTTGAATCGTGAAGTCTTTTCTCCATCTTAAAAGTTATATTCTTGGGGCCAGAGGAATGGCACAGAGGTTAAAGTGCTTTTGATTCACCACCACCACGTAAGCCGGGCGTGGTGGCGCACACCTGGAATCCCTGAGCCCTCGTCCCGCTCTGGCCTCCCCATGCTGCCCACGTGACACCCTCCTGCTTGCCCTGGGCTCGCCAGGTCATCAAACTGAGTACACAGGCCACAGGGAAGGGATGCCTGCTCTGGCCAGCAGCCTCCCCAGGTGGGTTGGGCTTTGTCTATTTCAGTGAGGATTATTTTAGCCACAGACTCCGGTATAGACTGGAAGACAGAGCAAGCCCCTCCCTCACTAGGCCCTGCTGGTACACCAGAAAGCAGCTCTCACTCACCTCCCAAAAAAGACCCAAGAAGAAGGCACCCTCGCCTTTGTAGTGGACATCCTTACATCAGTGTTCCCTGGAAAATAATGTCACCAGGTATGTTGTGCACATCTCCAGTGCCAGTGTTCTGGGAGGTTGGTGCAGGAGGATCACAAGTTCAGACCCAGCCTGGGCCACTTAGCAAGACCCTGTCTAAAAATAAAAAGGGCTGCAGATGTAGCTCCACACAGAGGCTTTGAGTTCAGTCCCCAGCACCACAAATAAATGACTATAAAGAGGATAAATATGAATAGAAAATACAGTACACCCTAGATTCCATCTCTAGTGCCACAGAAAGAAAGAGAAGTCCTTCTGGTGGCCTCCTGGTCGTCCTTGCCACACACCATGCCGGCCTACGCTGCACCTGGCAACGCACTGACCACCTTCACAAGCCGACCGCCTTTCTTTCCTGGTCTTCCCCGGCACAGGTCTGTCTGGCCGTGCCTCTTCTTGCCAGTAGACCGCAGCTCCTAGAGCAAACCCCCCTCCCTCATTGGGTGTTCACTGGGGTCCCTCAGGGTCTTTTTCCAGACTGTTCCCCCTGCTGCCCTCTGAGCTGCATGGTCCCTCCTGAAGCCATCCCTGGGCCGCCTGAGGCTGAGCATCCCCCTGGTGTTAGGGCCAAGCAGGGCTGCTGGAACCGGGACCCAAGACCCAGGCACACCAGACAGTGGCTCCTGGAGTGTGACCAGTAGGCCACAGAGGGCTGGGGAGCGGCCTTGTCCTGGGTCTGGCCCCGGGCTGCACAGCGTCTGCATCACAGAGGCCTGTCACTCTGCCCGCGTAGAACGGCGCACACTGCCTCATGCGGGATGGCCTTCCGGTCAGGTTCTTCACATCAGACACAGCAAGGGAGGGGCCGGTCCAGGACCCGGGCTGGGGGCAGAGGGAAGCCGGTGCCACAGTTCTTGGTGAGCCCAGCATCGGGCTGGGCCCTGCGCGGGCCTCATCAACAGACACGGGCTCCACCTGCCGTGGTGTGAGGTGACTTGGGGCGTGTCATGAAGGGTGGACAGAAGCTTGCCAGCTCACAGGCATGGCCAGGCCAAGCAAGCAGGGCCTGAGGCTGTGCCAGGAATCCTTGCTGCGGTTGACCACCGCCAGACCAGGGCCCGGGTCCCCACAGGGCTGGCAGAAGCCTGGAGGTTCCCCCCGGGCCATCTCGAAGATGGAGGGGGACGGGACACAGCCCTTTGGCCGTCCTCGCCACGAGAACTGCGCCTGCCTCCTGGCCGTCGGGCACATGCCACCGCTCCCTCAGGCCCCATCTGACTTCCCCCGTGCTGTGGCCCCCTCCCACGTCCCCCTCTCCTTTCTTTCCCACCGTCTTCTCTGACTTTCTGTCCATCCCTTTGAACATAGTACCCTGCCTCCGATGGTTGGTGGCTTAATGACAGTGCTACTGCCCCACCTCTGGTGGGGGTTGGTTCCACAGGCCCTGCCCTCATAGCATGGAAGCTTTGTCCATCCACGGGATGAGCAGCTTGGGGACAGACCAGAGCTGGTCACTGGGTGGCAGTCGTGGTCCTGTGTAAAGTGGACATGGACAGGATATGGGCAGACGCTGCCCAGGGAAAAGGAGGGTGGCTAGCACTGTGTCTGCCCATGGTCCCAGCATCAGAGGCTATACGTGCTCAAGGGCACAGGCAGGAGGAGTCCTCCTGCTGGGTGTCAGGGCCCCAGGGTGTACTGGACCAGGTGAGCTGCCACCTCTGGTGGGTCTTGGTGCCTTGAGGATGGCAGGGGCAGGGTGCATGTGGCTGGTAGCGGTGCTTCCCGGGACTGCAGCCTTTCCTTCCCTACGTCTCCTGTAGCCCAGGGTCCCACCTGCTGTGTAGCTGAGACATCTCTGCTGCCTGTGGTCTGCTGACACCCAGCCGGGTGTCAGGTGGCATGCCCTCAGCTGGCAGCTGGTGTGCGGAGCACGATCCCTTGGGCCCCTTTCCTTCCTGGGAAGCTGTGTGCCAGGCCTCCCTCACGCTGTCCCTGAGCAGAGTCCCTTCCTTCTTGCAGCCTGCCGGAGTCACCCTGGTCAGCGTCCACTGTAGCCCCAACGACCAGATGCTGTGGGCACTGGACAGCAGGTGGAGCGTGCACGTCCGCACTGGGGTCACCGAGGAAATGCCTGTGGGCACTGCCTGGGAGCACGTGCCAGGTAGGGACACGGCGGCAGGCATCCCTCTGTCCTCCCCCGTCCTGTGCGGCCGTGGCCCACCAGATGCAGGCTGGACACTGCGACCTCCTGGGGCGTGTGTGCCCTGTGCCCACGCAGCCCCACGTCCACAGTGGCCCCTCAGCTGCTACCTTCCTGCCCATGGTTCTGTTCATTTTTGAAGTTATGCTGAGACTGGTGACAGACCAGACCCTAAAAGTGACAGAGTAGCCCTGGTGACCTCCCTGGTGTTCTTACGGGACGACAGTTTCCACACTGTGGGGCCCTCCATCCTTAGATGCAGGCTCCCATGGCTTGGCTGTCCCCACCAACACGGTGTCCTTTCCTTCATTGCCGGATGTCACAGAGGCCCTGCCCCAGGACACCCCACGGTACTCCTCGGGAGGGGTTCTGGCCCACACCTGGCTGCTAAGCTTGTGTCCTCTTGCCCACAGGATTGCAGGCCTGCCAGCTGGCACTGAGCTCCAGGACCGTGTGGGCCCGCTGTCCAAACGGGGACCTTGCCCGCCGCTATGGAGTCACAGACAAAAACCCTGCTGGGGACTACTGGAAGAAAATCCCTGGAAATGTGTCATGTTTCACAGGCAGGTGCCCAGGGTGCAGAGGGATCAGCGTTCCTTGGCATCCTCAGTCCAGGCCCCCCCATGGGCTGGCTGAGGGGCTCATGAAGAGGCTGCCTCCCTTGGCTCTACACGCCCAGGGACAGAGCCAAGGCAGGAACGGGCACACGCAGACCTGCCTGTCTCTCGGGCTATGTGGGACACTGAGTTGAGGGCATGGGGCAGGTGGAATAGTTAGTGGTTAATGTATTTGCCTAGCAAGCTCAAGGCCCTGGGTTCAATTCCCCAGCACCACATAAAACTGGGCATGGTGGCACACGTCGGTAATCCCGGCACTAAGGAGGCTGAAGCAGGAGGATTTCTGTGAGTCCGAGGCCAGCCTGGGCTCCATAATGAGTTCAGGACCAGCCTGACCGCAGAGTGAGACCCAGCCTCAAAAAGAAGCTGAGGGCATGAAGCCCAGGTGGGCAGAGTGGTGTGTCTGGGCCCACTCGTGTCCTTTGCTGCACCATCACAAGTCATGACTGGCTGTTGTTTCTGCAGTGACTGCATCGGATGAGCTGTGGGCTGTCGGCCCCCCTGGCTGCCTCCTCCAGAGGCTGACGAAGACTTTCAGCCATTCCCGCTGCACTCAGAAGAGCAGCCAGGCGGCTGCCCCAAACCCCGAGGACGTGGAGGATGAGTGGGAGGTGATCTGAAGGAGTCCACGCTGTCATGCCGCGGGAGGAAACCCAGGCCCCGGGTGGGCGCTCCCTCGTGAGCTCCCGCGTCCCCTTGTCCAGACATGCAGCCAGGTTGGACACCGCACCTGCTGTTGTCTGTTTCTGTGTCATTCCAGAGCCCGCAGCCTCCACTAAGTGTCCGGAGCTGTCACTGCGGTAGCAGCACTTGTGACCTCTCCTCAGGGTCCCCTCCATATGGGGACAGAGGCCACGGTCCAGGTGCATGCACTGGTTTCTCCTGTGCTGTGGTCAAGTTCTCATCCAGGACCTAGGGTCTGTTGTGGTCCATAGGCTGGGGGAGCCCGAGCTGGGGTCCAGGGACATGCCTGCTGCATGTCTGCGTTGAGAGCCCCAGGTGAGTGGGCCTGCAGGTCAGTGTTCTCCAGCCACTGATGTGCGTGTGACAGCATTGTCCGTCACAGGTGCCACACTTCCTCCCTGAGACGCAGGCTGCAGCACACACCTGTGCCGGATGCCAGGTAGGGAGCTAGGTCATCTGTGTCTGTGGATGCCGAGCTGTACGTGATGGAGAAAACAAGCCCACCACATATGCATGCCCACACCTCAGTGCTGCCCACTCAGGCAGCTGCCACCTCCCCCAGGACATCCCTCTGCCTCACAACAAAGGCCACAGGGCCACAGCCAGAAAGGTGGTGGTGGGCACAAAGGTGGAGGTGGGGACCGCGTGTAGAAGCATCTCCGTAATGGTGTCCGGCCAGTGCTCCTGATGGCCATCCTGCAGCCAGGCAGCTTTTCAGAGGATGTGTCTACTAATGATTGCCTTTCTGTTTGTTGTATTACAAACCCACATAAGATACCTCATTTGAAATCAAATCTAACAAATCTAGAAGACAGATGGAACTGCTGAAATTGATGGAAGACCTTTCGTTCCTTGCCAGGGTTTCTCCTGAGTCTGTCCAGTCTCGGCTGCGGTGTAGCCTGGTGCCCTTAGCAGGCCCTGAGGTTGACACCTCGGCAGAGTGAAGCCAGTATGTGCCAGGGACGGTGTGGTAGCCCCATCAGATGGGGTACGCGGTCAGCTGGCTTGGTCCCTCTGGCCTGAGCTTCTGGATGGCAGGGCTCCTGGCCCACGGCTGTTTTTAGTTGGCCCCAGTCCCGTTGTCACTCAGTGCCCGTGTTCTGCTGAGCCAGCATGACAAGGAGCCCCAGCCACAGGTGAGGGCAGTAAACATATGACAGGCCTGTCAGCCAAAGGAGGACAGCTGTCCCACTTGCCCTTAGAATGACATGTGAGACCCCCGATCTTTCGCCACACTTCACTTTTACAGAATCCATCTGAGTCCAGGGGCAGTGGAGGCTGGCCCAAGCAGGCCACTGCGCCTACTTTCGCTGTGCCTTGCCTGGCTCCGTGCAGGTGGCAGTGCTGCCCTAACCCACGGGACGTCAGTGCAATTCAGCAAGGCTAATGGATACTTTTAATCTCCTTTTAGCTTAAGTGCTTTGTACAGTTTTATTTCTGGTCTTAATTTTTAGTTGTGCTTTGAGATCGTGCAATAAACTAGACTTTTTCCAAACCTGGTTGAGTCTGATTCCTGAGCCCCTGGTCAAGGCGTGCTTAACAGATGCACGTAAAGGCCTCTTAGGGCTGGGGATTCTGCCCCTCAGCTCCATGGCCAGCAGGCAACACTGCCTGCCTTGTGGCCTCCATGGGGTTGAAACATACGCCCATTTTGCTAGGTGGTGCCACAGTTGTGGCCACTCCAGAGCAGAGCACAGCCCACAGTGGCCTTGGGGGGGGGGGGGACACCTGAGGAGAGGCAGGACACAAGGTGGGCTCCTCCTAGAACGGAGGGCAGACGTTGGGGCTTTGCGTCCTTGGTTCTTCTACATACCCAGCCAGCCAGCAAAACTGTATACTAGAAATGCATTGCTGAAAGTTAACATTCAAGAAAGATCACATCCTAAGTCCTGTGCCAGACCCACATCAAGAAATTGTGAGGCATTATAGGACGTCACACCTGGATAAGCTGTGGTGGCACAGGCCTGTAATCCCAGCACCTTGGGCAAGAGGATCCATGTCTCTCCCAGGCTGGGCAGCTGAGACTCCATCTTAAAATAACTTTTCTTTTTAATTTAAAGGAGCTGGGGATATAGTTCATTGCATAGGCTCGTGGTTCAATGCTCGGTACTGGAAGGGGGAAAAAAAACTAGGAAAAGAAACCTGAATAAAGGAAGATTTGGTTCCTCCTCCAGGATAGAAGATTCAGCATGTGGAACCAGACATCAGGCTTCAGATTCACAGGGTCAGCTCCCTGCTGCTCAGGACCCACACATGTTTTCTGGTGGAGAGGCAAGGACAGCACCCAGCACCCCGCGACAGTGCCAGGGCCTGCAAGGTGAAGGCTCAGCCCAACGTCATAGGTCAAGGCACTTGCTCAGGGACACAGCAGGAGCACAAGAATTGAAGCCCTCCTTGGGAAAGCTGCACCCTGTGTGCGGTATCTCCTCACAGGCAGGTGAGACGTTCCACGGGCAGTGTCAGGATGGCCCCCAGGGGACAGCATGGCAAGCACAGCCCACATGTTCCAGGGGCCCAGGGAGGTCCATGAACGTTGGCATAAGGAGGCATTGAGGGTGACTTCACCTTAATGTGGGTCATCAGTTAGATCTGTGGGCAAAATGAATTAAGAAGCTTAAAACTATCCAGGCCTGGTGGTACAAGCCTGTAATCCTAGCTGAGGCGGAAGGGTTGTAGATTCCAGATCAGGCTGGGCAATTTAGCAACTTAATGAGACCCTGTCTCAAAATCAAAAATTGTAAAATGCCAGGGTTGGTGGGGCAGGGGGTGCTGGAGCCATAGTACAACAGTTAAAGAGCTTATCTGGGTAAGCTTGCCCAAGTACCAGGCCCTGGGTTCAGCTCCCCAGCACCACATAAACTGGGCATGGTTTTACATTCTTGTAATCTAAGTACTCAAGAGGCTCAGGCAGGAGAATAGATATGTGTTCAAAGCCAGCCTGGGCTGCATAGTAAGTTCAGGATTAGGTTGGACTACAGAGTGAGACCCTATCTCAAAAAAAAATTATCAGGGGAATATAGCTGAGTGTAAAGGCCCTGAGCTCAGCTCCCAGTACCAAAAAAAAAAAAGGCTGTAGATATAGTTTAGCGCGAAGATCGCGAACGCCATCCCCTGTACCATAAGAAAGGACAAACAGATCAACTGGAGTGGGGGAGGAATGAGCTCTGACTTCAAGACGGTAAGATTTCTAAAGTAAGAAGCCAGGGAAGCCACAGAAGTAGATTGGTATATAGATTTTCTTTCTTTAAGAGGTAAAAAATCTGGGCTAGGGTATAGTTCAACAGTTTGCAAGGCCCTGGGTCTGATTCCCCAGTAATCACATGAAACTGGGCATGGTGGCACACACCCATAATCCCAGCACTCAGGAGGCTGAGGCACAAAGATTGCCCTGAGTCCAAGGCCAGCCTGAGCTACACAGAAAGCTCAGGGCCAGTCTGGACTACAGAGTGAGACCTTGTCTCAGAAAAAGAATCTAAGAAGTAGAAAAAGGCTGTAAGTGAAAACCCTGCCTCGGCTTGGGTGCAGCTCAGCGGCAGAGCCATCTCCCAGCCTGCACAGGGCCCTGAGCTGAACCCCCAGCACCAAAAACCAAAATCACCCAGCACAGAATCAAAGAAATAATTGGCAGTTATACTGAGTGTTCACCTTAAGGACTCGTCCAAGCCAGGGGCAGCAGTGCTCCATGTGTGACCACAAGCAAGTGACTAGGCTCTCTGAGGTTCATCAGGGACTACAGGTATTGCCCTGCTGGTGGGCTCCAGCGAAGATGGAAAGCTTCGAGACCCTGGCCCCATGGTCAACACCATCATGGGCCCTTGTGGGTGCCAGGACACAGCATGGACCAAACAGATGGTGAAACCACCCTTCACACAATCAGCACCCACTTTAACCCCAGGTGGGGGTTCCTGTGGGGCAAATGAGTGGCCCCTCCTGCATCGAACCCCCGGAAAGCCATAGTCACCCTGTGCCTGAAGGCATCAGCACACAATCCACCTCTGGAAATCTGTCCTCAAAAACCAAACTAGGCCAGAGGGATAGCTCAGTGGTTAAAGCACTTGTGTAACAAACACAAACCCTGGGTCTGGTCCCCAGTATCACGTAAGCAGGGCATGGTCATGCACGCCTGTAATTCCAGCAGTCCAGAAGCAGAGGCAGGAGGGAAGAAGAAGTGGAGGGGGGAGAAGGGGGGCGGGGGGAGGGGAAGGGGGCAGGAGGGGGAGATAGCTTGGCACAGCCTCTGATGAAGGAGGTTCAGAAGGGACCCTTGCATGGGGCGTTCTGTCGGCAGGCCCTGTGGGAAAGCAGGGGGTGGGCTTGGTGGAAGGGCTTTCACTGTACTCTTCTACCTTGGAACAGGTTTGAAATTTTTCCATAATTCCAGGGTCACAGGGCAAAAAGAAACATGCTCTCTACTTGAGACAAAAGAAGGGGGAGTCACAGTGATTGCTGGGAAGCATATACCCTTTTGTACCTTTTGAATTTTGAGCCATTTAACTATTCCAAAAACAAATGTACCTTTTTAAAATTCAGTTCTAACAATTTAATATTTATAGTATCAACACTAGTTGAATCAGGTATCACAAAATAAACATGGAAGACTTATGTAAAAACCCTATTTGCAGGGCTGGAGGAATAGCTTAGCTGTTAAAGTACTTGCCTGGCAAACACAAGGCCTTGAGTTCTAATCCCCAGCACCATATAAACTAGGCATGGGTGCACATCTGTGATACCAGCACTTGGAAGACTGAGGTAGGAAAATTGTTGCGTTTGAGGCCAACCTGGCCCACACAGTGAGTTCAGGACCAGCCTGGATTATATACTAAGACCCCATCTCAAAACAAACAGAAAAACAGCGTACAATATGAGGAAGCCAGACCCAGTAGCATAGGCTTGTAATCCCTAATCCCCGTGCTCTGGCATGCTGAGACAAAAAGACCACAAACTGAAGCCTATTGTGAGCAACGCAGCAAAACCTGATCTCAAAATCAGGAATAAAAATGCACTGGGGATGTAGTTCAGCATACAGGTCCTGGGCTCAATTCCCGGTATCATAATAAGTAAAGACACAAAAAAGGGGGTGGGGGGGGAGGAATGCAGGCCTATAATCCCAGCACTCTGGGAGGCTGAGGCAGGAGGATCACAAATTCAACCTCAGCCTGGACAACATGGTGACTTAGTGTGACCCTCAAAGAATGGCCCAGAGGTGCTGCTTACTGCGAAGGTCCAGGGTTCAATCTCTAGTACCTCAAATTAATAGGATGGGGGTGCTTCAGTAAGTTTAGAAATGATTGTGGCGCTGGGATGTAGCTTAGTGCTGGAGCACTACACTAAATGAGTCCCTTGTCACACATACACACACACCAAAACACTCTTTAATCTGATTTTCACCTATGTAAAAATATACATAGGACACAAGCTGTTTGTATATATGTTCAGTAAAAATGGCACAGACACACACCAGGATGCCCAGTGATTGGCTGCGGACAGCAGCCACACGGGTGAGTGGTCTCCTCAGGGTCTCCCCAAGACCTTAGTGAACTTCAGTTCAATAAGCAGAAAGAAATGTCTACAGCAATGTTTAAAACAAGCCAGGCCTGGTAGTACATGCCTGTAATCCCAGCACTCAGGAGGCCAAAGCAGCACTGCCACGGGTTCAAGCCTAGTCTACTAGTCAAGGACCAGTCTGGACTGCAGAGCGAGACCCTATCTCAAAAAAATTATATATATATATATGTTTAAACACCACTGGAGGGGGGCTGGAGGCATATCTCAGTGTAAAGATGCTTATCTGGTCAGTGCAGGGCTCTGGGTTCAATTCCTGAGCACCATATAAACTGGGCATGGTAACACATGCCTGTATTCCCACCACTCAGGAGGCTGAGACAGGAAGATTGCTGTGAATTCAAGGCCAGCCTGGACTACAGTGAGAACTTGTCTTTTTAAAAAGAGAGAGAGAAAAGAAAAATCACTGAAGAGGGGCTAGAGAAATAATAGAGCAGTTAGAGCACCTGCCTAGCAAGTGCAGGGCCCTATGTTCAAGTCCTCAGCACCACATAAACTTGAGCATGGTGACTCACGCCTATAATCTCAGCACACAGGAGGCTGAGACAGGATGATTGCTGTGGATTCAGGACTAGCATCGACTAAGAAAGAGACCTTGTCACAAGCAAAACACAGGAGGGGCTGGAGGAATGGCTCAGCGGTTAAAGTGCTTGCTTAGCAAGGGCTAAGTCAGGCGCCAAGAACCCGAGTTCGATTCCCCAGCACCACGTAAACCGGGCGTGGTGATGCACACCTGTAATCCCAGCACTCGGGAGACTGAGATAGGAGGATCACAGCGAGCTCAAGGCCTGCCTCAGCTCCATAGTGAGTTCAGGTCCAGCTGGGCTAATTCTCATCTCTCTTAAACGAGACAGTGGTTATCCAGGTGTAACTACAATGACACTTAATGACTTCGTGTCTTGTTATATGTAAATTATTATGTAAAGTTTTCTGAATTTCAGGGCGCCTGTCCCCCCAGGGCGGCAAGGAACGGGCAGGCCTCCCCCTTCTGGCCCCCAGCAGACGTGCTTGTTGGAACAAGATTGGAGGTAACTCGGAACTACTGTCCTCAGATTGGTGGGATGGTAGCAAGGATCAAACCCTGGGTCTTCACATTAAGCTGCATCCCTAGCCCTTTTTATCTTATTTTTGATTTTGAGACAGGGTCGACATCACTAAATTGCCTAGGCTGAGCTCAAACTCGCGATCCTGCCTCAGCCTCCCAGAGTGCTGAGTAGCTGGCATGTACCACCACCCTAGGCTGTCCTACGGTGTTTTCCAGTCAGTTCAGACATGGGGAGGAAGGACGATCACAGCAGGGCTGTCGGGGTAATAGGATGCCTCCTGGTGCCCAGGAGACCCAAGCAGGAGGCAGCTGGGTGGCAGCCAGTCGCCCAGGCCAAGGAGTGGCAGACGTCGGTGCCCGGCCTTCATGCCACCTTCCTTGGGCCACCTTGTCCTTCACAGTCCCCTGAGGACCTGGCACAGGCTGGGGGTTGGGGCAGTCTCCCGCTGCCTTGCTGAGACTTCATTTCCTCCCTAGGCACAGGGCCCTGGATTTCAGCGGACTCAGGGACCTCAGGGCACCGGGGCAGCTGTGGAGGAGACACACTCTGGAATCCATGAGCCCAACAGAGGACTCAGTGGGCTGTGCCCCAGGCCGATCCAGGCAGAGCATTCGACCATTGCCTCTGAGAAGCCAGTGCAGTCACCTGCCACGAGCCACAAGCGACTATCTGCCAAAGTACGCGAGACTGTGCCTGGCTGGCTCTGAGTCCTGCAAGCTTACAGTAAGGGTGATGATGGTGACTGGGCACCGTGGTCCTCAAAGCCCTGCCAGGGCCGGAGGGCCTGGGTAACCGATAAGCCAAATGCTGGGGTGGCCCATCCACCCTTGCCCAGCAGCAGTCACCAGATAACCCAAGGCCCTGCTTATCTGGCTGCCCCTCCACACCACCAAGGCGGGCCGGGCCAGCATCCTGAGTCCTGCCAGGAATCAGGCCCCACTCTGGGGGCCTGGCCTGGCCTCTGCCCCTCTGGGCCTCAGATTCCTGAGGCCAGCCAAGTTAGTGACCTTAGGGGCTAGTGTCCCAGGCAGCCCTCCCTCTGCCCTCGCACCCATCTAAGACAAAGGGGCCCCCCAAGAGCCACTCAGAAACCCAATGATGATGGAGCTGTCCTCAGCTGCTGCTCAGAACCCTTGCCACAGGGAACTTAGCCACCCTCTTAGGCCACAGGCCTGCCCATGCACCCCCTGCCTCGGCATCCAGTACCTCCCTCAGGATCCTACCTCTGCCTCATGCCGACAATGGCCAGAGGCAGGGCACTCCCACCCCTGCACTGTCCCTCCCCCAGGACAGGCTCAGGGAGGTTGTCACCAAAGGAGCAGCTGTGCATCAGGAGGGGAACCAAAGGGGCACCCAGCCTGCGTAGCAGACTGAGGACAGAGCTGGGCTGGGCATGTAGCGGAGGCCTGCTGCACTAGTAGGTGTCCAGCTTTCTAGACCAAGATGCTGGGCTCCATGGGCTCGTTAAGGCCTCCAGGCCCAGGCCCTGGAAGCCACTGCTGTGTCTAATTTCTGTCCTCCAAACAGAACAGGAAGTGCCCCCACCATAGCATCCTGACCTGAGGACCCAGAGGCTGCCAGGAGAGGATGGGGGTGGGGGGGACAGGGAGGGAGAGGGGCTGATGCTGCAGGCCTGTTAGTGTATCCACCAGACCCCAAGTGCCTGCCAAGGTTCAGCTCAGAATGCACAACAGGAGGAACCTGGAGCCTCACCCAGCCTCACCCAGGGTTCAGTGGGCACAGTGTACCCGCTCCATCCTCCCCTTCTCCCACCAGTGCTGTGCCCCAGCCCAGCCACCCCACGCCTCCCTGGAAGAGGACCACAGCCTTTTCAGAGCTAGGAGGGAGATGGTCCAGACACCTCAACAAACAGAAAACTGGGGCCCGGGGCAGAGTGAGTGGCAGGTGCAGGTCCCCAGGCAAGGTCTCCCCGAGGTCCCAGTCATCCTCACCCTTCCTCCAGTGGTCCAGCATCCTGGACCCAAGCCTCTTCTCCTGGGTCTGCTCCCCTTGGGAACCCTGGGAACAGTGTGCAGCAGGTGCCCCTTGCCAGGCTAGACATTTCACCAGGCAGACGGCTGGCACTCCATTCCTGGCAGAACATTGTGGCCCTCTACCCAGACTGCTTCAGGTTGAATTTCACACATGCCCAGCAGAATCCTGGGCCCGACTGCCAGGCCACCCTCCCAGGCCAAGGCCCCTCAGGATGCACCCAGCTTCTCAGCCAGGGCTCCTTTGTCTTGGAGGACGCTGCATTCACTGAGTCTACATCTTCACCACCTCCCACAGAGACTGGCTTGCCAGGCTGCTGCCCCCACTGGACCCCACAGGTGCTGCCCAACCCCCACTGTGAAGCTGGCCACCCAATCTCCATGCAGGGCCTCACATCAGGGAACCCAGACCTGGGCCCCAGCAGGGGTCAAAGCAGAGGTGAGAGACAGGGGCACCAGATCCTAGTGTCTGCTGGTTGTGGCTGTAGAGGAAGAGGGGGTGATAATGACAAGCAAACCCAGGCATGGCAGGGTCAACTGTGGGCAGGAGAGGTGGGGGCCGCATTCTACGGGTGTGGGGGGGGCGGGGGGCAGCCTGGGTTAGAGGTACAGGAGGCCTAGCCTGGTCATACCTTTACCCAACTCCTGCCATAGGAGCCCTGCCCAGCCTGAACCTGACCACCCTGAGCCACAGGACCAAGTTCAAGCCCCACTGGAGAGTTCACAAGGCCCATAAACACCAATATGCTGAGCTGGGGTGTAATTATACCTGTAATCCCAGCACTCAGGAGGCTGAGGCAGGAGGAGGATTGCTGTGAGTTCAGGACCAGCCTAGGCTATATAGAGACCCTATCCCCCACCCCCCAAAAAAAAGCCAATCTGCTATCCTGTTGTCCCCACCTGTTACCCACTGCAGCTCAGAACCAGTTGCTACTTCCCAACCAAGTGCACCCGGAGTGGGAGGCCATCTCACCCCTTGCCCAGCCAGGCACTGGGCTGAGGCATGCCCTTACCATCCCCTCGAGTGGGGCACTGGACAAGCCCCACCAGAAAACCCTCTGCATAGGGGACCGTGTGACTCCAGCCCAGCCCACTTGTATGACAGACAAGGCAGACTCTCGTGTCCCAAGATCAGTGTATGTAAAGTGCCAGGTACAAGGCTCTGATCCAGTCTTATCCGGGCCGGCCTAACCCTTCCCCCGTGAGGTCGAGTGGCTGCAGGAAAGGGGGCAGCGGCAGCTCGTCCAGGGCTTCGGGGAAGCGGCCAGGGGAGATGGTGGTGACCAGCACCTGCATGGAGCGCGTGAAAAGTGACGGTGGCGCCAGGCCCGCCAGCCACTGAAACTTGTCCTCACCCAGCAGCCGCTGCCAGCGCGGCCTGTCGCCCAACAGCTCATGGCGGGCCAGGCCGGTGGCGCCCCCAGGTGTGTACAGCGCCAGCAGGTCGAGCAGCAGCAGGCGACGCTGACGCGGCTCCCCGGGGACGGAGGGGTCCACAGCGGGAACGGAGCCGGCTTCACAGTCTCGGCCTAGCTGGCGCAGAAGCAGCTCCAGGGGCGTGAGACCGCTGCCATCCCGCAGGCCAGGTGAGGCGCCGTGGCCCAGCAGCAGGAAGAGGCACTCGGGACGTGACAGCTCACAGGCCACGTGCAGGGAGGTGCCGCCCCCCTCCACGCGGCTGCAGCCGCGCCGGTCCAGCAGGCGGGCGCGCTCCTCGGGCGGGAAGTCGCGCACCGTGCGCAGGATGCGGCGCAGGATGCCCACGCGGTTGTAGCGCACTGCTAGCGCCACGTGTGGCCCAGGGGCCGCGCAGCAGCGGAAGCCAGCACTCGGCGGCGCGAGGGCACGGCGTGGGAAGGTGGCCAGCAAGTAGTGCGCGTAAGCCTGGTGGTCATGCACGAGCGCGTAGAGCAGCGCCTCGGAGGGCGAGTAGGCGGCCGCGCGCCCCCGCTCGTCCCAGTGGAAGGCCTCGCTGGCACGCATGTCCTCCAGCAGCCACACCGGCAACAGGTCACGCACGGCCTGGTAGAAGGCGAACGATGACTTCCGGC
The DNA here is from genome assembly GCA_004027205.1 of Ctenodactylus gundi. Classification (NCBI taxonomy): domain Eukaryota; kingdom Metazoa; phylum Chordata; class Mammalia; order Rodentia; family Ctenodactylidae; genus Ctenodactylus; species Ctenodactylus gundi. The sequence continues at coordinate 16,673 of PVKB01006258.1, read as the reverse complement.
ACTGCTTCTGCGCCCTTGAGCGCGCTGTGCCCGCACCCTCAGGCCCTCCATCCGCGCCACTCCCTGGACGTGCGTCCCAGGGCATGCTTGGCTGGCCGCAGGGTGACGTCTTTGCTCAAGGCATGAGTTCCACCGCTGAAGACCAGCCTGCAGAAGAAGGGGCAGTGAGCGGTGAGCTGGGGCCTCTACCAAGACACAGCCTGAGATGTGCGGCCCCTTACATGCCGCGCTGCCTGCTCTGGGATCTATCTAGTACCTGCCTGGCAGCCGCTCGCCCCAGCTCCGTTGTCTCCCAGGCCCAGAACCACGGCCAGAGCCTTTGATCTCACTGTACCTGACCTCCCGCCCTGAAAAGGCCCGGTTCTCTGGCACCCCCGACAGAGAGGCCTAACCTTCCTGTGCCTTCAGGGTCCCATGGAAGAGGTCCTGCTCCCACCTGGGCCAGGTCTGACCAACCAGGCGAGAGACCAGACAATTCAGGCCTGCACCGCAGCCAAATCCATTATGCACGGCTAGCCGCACGTCTTCCCTGACCCTGCCTTCTGCCTCTTGACCACTGGGCCAGGGGGCCCTCTGGAGCCTCTCCCTGGCTGATCGGGACATGAATCGCTCGGATCTACCTGTTCCTAGCAGCAGGATTGCCTGGTCTGGCGGCTGTGGGTATCTCACTGTCCTTCTTGGCTTCATCTGTAACACAAGGGTCACCAGGGCTCGCTGTGGGCTCCCGCACGGCGGTGGCGGGGAGTGGCTCAGCCCTACATCCCCAACCCAGCAGGCAAGCGTGCTCTGGGAGGAGGCAGGGCTGGCGTGCACAGCCCTGGACTTGCTCCTCTCGAGCGCAGGGCCATGCTTGTCCAAGGTCAGTCACCAAGTCAGAAAGGAGCCAGGCCCAGGCCCCAGGCCTCCTGCGCTCCATTCAGGGCTCATTTCAGCCCCGGTGACGGCCCCAGTTTGAACCCTGACTCTTTCTGAGCTCCAGCCCCACCCGACCCCCGACCGAGTCCAAGGGCCCTAATGCCTTCCCTCAGGGGTAAACTGGTGGCCAAAGGGGCCTGGGGTTGCGTACACACACCGAGTCACGGTCATCGCGGTAACTGAGTTACAGGCGGATGCGGTGGGTGGGCGGGCTGCAGCCACGCACCGTCGTCTGCAGCGCCTTCCCCGGGCCAGGGCCCTGGCGCCCAGGTGTACAGTGTGGGCACGCGTGGGGCGCGGGCGGGTTACGTAAAGTTCGGCCGCCCCACGTCACTGGGCTGGGCAGTCACGGCCGAGACTCGGTGAGGGGGTGGAGGGGCACTGGGGACAGCTCCGGGCTACTAGCCAGCTCCGTCCAGTCCCCTGGAGGCGGGCACGGCCCAAACTCAGCAGCGGTTGTCCGGAACGAGCCCACTGTCCCCCAGCCGGCAGCCGGCGCCGAGGCGGCTGCACCTGTGTGCGCCGGGCACAGAAGGGGCAGGCCAGGGCGGGGGGACTACGAGCCACGCGACGTGAGAAAGAGGACTCACCGCGGGAGGGGCGGTGGGGACGCGGACGGGCGTCCGTGTCCCCGATGCGGGCCGGAGCGTGCGTCGTTCCCGCACGGGCAGGCAGGCGGAGATCCCGGGACGGAGCAGCAGCTGCTCGCAACCGGCGCAGTTGTCCTCTGAGCCACCACGGCCCGGTCACTGGGCGGCGGTACCGGCGCCGGCAGCGGGCGGGCTGGCGGCGGGCGGCGCAGTGCGGCCCGGCCCGGGTAGGACCGCGGGACCGTCCGCCGCCGCCATTGGCCCGCCCTGCCGGCCCCCGCCCCTGCCTATTGGCCGCTCCGCTGCACCATTGTTACATCACCGCGGTGGGCGGGGCTCACAGCGAGACCCACAGAAAACTTCGGAGAAACTTGAGGGCGCGCCGGCTGAACCGGGAGGAGGGCGGGCCTGGGGGCGGAGCGGGGCGCAGAGAGGCGGGGTCTCACTCGAAGGGCGGGACCTTGGAGCCGGGCTGTGCGTGGAGGGGCGGGGCCATCTGCGAGGGGCGGGATGAAGGGGCGGGACTCCAGGACCCGAACTTCGGCCGGAGAGATGTCTCCCGCTCGGAACTCCTAGTGTTCCGACCCGGTTAAGGCTCCTGGAACCGGTGCGGCCACTTAGCATCGGGGCGCACGCGTAAGCACCCTGACATCAGCCACGCGTGGCTTTCCTCCTCGCTCCGGGAGTCGTGGTGCAGGCCCGGTTCGACCTGACTCTCGGTGACCTTGGGAAAAACTTGCAGTGGTTACTCTTAACTGCTGCGTGAGGGGCTCGGTAGGATCTGTGCCCCCCACCCCGGAGCTCGGGCACCTGCTGCCCACCCAGGGTCGTGGCGTGGCGAGGCCCCTGCTCCAAGATTACTCTCCCAGGGACAGGCGGGGTGAGATTCAGATGGAGAGACCCTCGTGTACCCGCCCTGTCCAAACACACCTGCGTTCATCCCCCTCCACCACCACCAGCAGCCGTGGCAATTATGATCCCACCCAACTCACCTGGCAGGAAACCCTGGCTCCGAAGTGACACAGAAGCCACCATGGGGACAGAGGGCAGACAAACTCCTCGGCCTTTAACCTGTTGTTCCTTAAAAGTATGACTTCAATTTTTATTTCATTGTTTTCCGTTGTCGTTTTTGAGACAGGTTCTCACTCTGTAGCCCAGACTGACCTTGGACTCAGGTTGGTCCACCTGCCTCAGTCTCCTGAGTGCTGGCACGAGTGCTGGCATTACAGGCGTGCACAGCCACACCCAGACTATGTGGTGCTGGAGAATCAAACTCAGGTGTTCAATGCTTGCTTAGCACTTGCTAGGCAAGCACTTTAACCATTGGGCTATTCCTCCAGGCCTTTTTTTTTTTTTTTTTTTTTTTTTTTTTTTTTTTTTTTTTTTTTTTTTTTTTTTTTTTTTTTTTTTTTTTTTTTTTTTTTTTTTTTTTTTTTTTTGAGACAGGGTCTCACTCTGTAGCCCTGGCTAGTCCTGTACTCGCTCTATAGCCCAGGTTGGCCATGGGCTCAAGTCAGTTGTCCTGCCTCAGCCTCCCGAGTGCTGGGATTACAGGTGTGTGCCATTACTCCTGGCCTTATTTAGTGTTGGGAAATCGAAAGCTTTAACTGCTGTACCATCTTTCCAGCCCCTGGGTTTTGTTTCTTTGAGACAGGGTCTCTATATGTATTCATGGTTGGCCTTAAGCTGGCCGTGAACCTCCTGCCTCAGTCTTCCAAGTTCTGGGATTACAGCATGCACCCCATACAGCTGTTTTTTTTTCCCTGAAAACTAATATGTAGCTAAAAGTAGAATAAAGCTTGACCTTCAGTTGGTTGACCTTGAGTTTGTGAAACTATAGGTCAGAAGCACCTCAATCCTTTAGGGAGTATCTGCTTAAAAGTTGGCAAAACAAAATTTACTAGGCCTAATTCACCTGGCCTAGCTAATCCCCCTTCCAGTCAGAGGACAAGATAAGAGATTTATCCAGCTGTGCAGCAGCTACACCCAGAAGACTGGAGCCGCCTCAGATTCCAGCAGAGTCTCACATGACTGAATTGCCCCAAGCAGGGATGACTGACTCACCTGAAGGGTCCAACCTGTGAGACTGGTCTCCTTTCTTTGGTAAACAGGCCAGTCTGATCCACCTCTCAGGCCTTGCCTCCAGCTTCCCAGCTGGAAGCCCTTCAGTCTTTCCTGTTTTCCAAAAGGGGCCTGCTTGATCTCTGTCAGGGCTGTGTCCTTCCCTTAATTTTCTGTCACTTTCCAATTACAGATTTAACCAGGGGTGGTAACTCACTCCTATAATCCCAGCACTTGGGAGGCTGAGACAGGAGACCAGACTGTACTGCAGGAGCAGCAACACCTTGTCTTAAAAAAAATTTAAAAATTAAAAAAATTAAAAAGAAGAAGCATTTTTCTGAGCCAGACCTGTTGGTTACAGCCTTGTAATCCTAGCACTCTGGGAGGCTGAAGTGGGGGATGCCAAGTCTGAAGAGCTTAATGAGACTCTCAAAAAAAGGAAAAAAAGAAAAAGAAAGAGGTAAGGATGCTCTGGGCTCAATCTCCAGTATCATAAAAAAGGGAAAAATATTTCTGTAAATTTGTACCAAAGACCTTAGTTTTAATTTCTATTATTATCGAAGCAAGGACCCTCACTAGCTGGTGACAGAGGGAAGTTGGCTGCAGGAGAGGAGAGCCAAGTGTTTCTGCTGTCCTGGGACAGCCATGGTGAACTGGGCCCTGGCACGTAGCCTCCCCACACAGGCCAGAGGCTTGCTTGGAGTCACGCCCTCAGGGAGGAAGGAGGCGGGGGGCGGGGGGGGGTCCATCCCAGCAGCACTAGACCACGTTCTCACACTCCCCCAGCCTCACCTTTCCACCGGGACCCCCTCCCCAGTTCTCTGAACATGACCACCAGAGGCTATAGCCACCCAGGATTCATGGCAACTCTTAATTTACAGAAAGTCGGCCAGTGCCTGGGGCGGGTGCAGAGGGCATGGGGCTGGCAACCTGGGCCCTGTCTTTGGCCAACCTCAGCTTTCAATGTATCTCTTCCCTTTCTTGCCTCAGTTTCCCTATATTGTGGGTATGTGTGTGTGTTTATGTGTGGTACAAGAGATTGAGTCCAGTCTTCACTTTGAGTTCTATTCTCTCTTTTTTTTTTGAGACAAGGTTTTGCTCTGTACCAGGCTGGCCTTGGACTCACAGCAATCCTCCTGCCTCAGCCTCCTGAGTGCTGGGATTACAGAACTGCACCAACATGCCCAGTTGATGTGGTGCTGGGAAATCGAACTCAGAGCTGTGTGCTCGCTTGGCAAGTGCTTTAGCCACTGTGCCATTCCTCCAGCCCACCGCACCCCCCTGCTTTTTTTTTAAGACAGAGTCTCGCTCTGTAGCCCAGGCTAGTGCTGAACTCACTATGGAGACCAGGCTGGCCTTGGACTCAAGACAATCCACCTGCCTCAGCCTCCCTAGAGATGGGATTACAGGAGTGCTCCACCATACCCAGCTTTTTATGTAGTGCTGGGGAATCATACTCAGGTACTTAGCAATTGCCTGGCAAGCACTCCAACAGCTGATCCATTCCTCCAGCTCCTTATTTTTGATTTTTGAGACAGAGTCTCAAGTCACTAAGTTGCCTAGGTGGGGTTTGAACTTGTGATCCTTCTGCCTCAGCCTTCCAGAGTACTGGAATTATAGGCCTGTGACACAGGGCCCAGCCTTCACACTGTCCTCAGATACATCTTCCTAGGGTTTACATAGGTGTCTTCCTAAAAGGCCAGTCTTACCCCATTTTCCACAGTTTTTTGTTTTGGTTTGGCGTGGTTTTGGTTTTGAGACAGGGCCTTGCTCTGTAGTCTGTGCTGGTCCTCACAACAATCCTCCTGCCTCAACCTCCCCAGTGCTGGGATTATAGGCATGTGCCACCGTACTCAGTTTATGTAGTGTTGGGGAATAGAACCCAGGGCCTTGCCTTTGCTAGGCAAGTTTTCTAGCTGCTGAGCTATGTCCCCAGCCCCTCTCCACAGTTTCAAAGCACCTTGTAGACATGGATTTAGCAGGAAGGCCAAGCTAGGAAAGGAAGGCACTCCTGGAAGAGGCCCAGGGGGAGACGAGGCTGTACAAGGCCTGGTCCCTGGGACCTTGCATGCTGGGGCCAGGAGCTTGGACTGGGCCCGAGGGCCCCAGGGGGAAGTCCCGGGGGCCGGGAACTTACTCAGTGGATTGGTTCAGGCACGTAGAGACGTGACTAACGCAGGCCCAGGAGCCCAGAATCCAGCTGAGGAACTGACGTTGGAGTCTGAGGGCCCACCTCCACCCTCTCTGCCATCCAGCTACATCTGAGCCTGTGAGGTGCTTTCTTAGGGCCATGGTGGCGGTCCAGGTCAGAATTCTCCATCGCAAGGCTAGACAGCAGTGTGCCTCTTCCTCCTGAGGTCACAGATCTGGCTTGAGTGCCCCCAGGATTCACGTGTAAGAAACTGAATCCCAGGCCACGGTGTTGGGAGGTGACAGTTTTAGGATGTGATTGGGTCTTAAGGCGTCTACGCTGGGTACCGGCTAATGCCCCTGGGAAAGGGCAGTAGGGTAAGCACTGTCCCTCCCCTCCCCGCCCCTACACTGTGGTAACAACAGGAAACAGACTAATAGGTGTTTTTATTTTATGCTCAAGGTACTGGGCACTGAAGCCAGGGCCTTCACACTGAGCTACATTCCCAGTGCCTTTCTGACTTATTTTTTTTTATTTTTATTTTTTGAGACAAAGTCTCACTCAGTAGACCAGGCTGGCCTCAAATTTACAGCAATCCTCTGGTTCAGTCTGCCGAGTGCTGGGTTTACAGCCATGTGCCACCAGACCCAGTTCATGTGGTGCTGGGAAATTGAGCCCAGGGCTTTGTGCATGCACAGCAAGAATTTTAGCCACTATACCATTCTTCCAGCCCCTATTTATTTTTTGAGACAGGGTCTTGCTCTGTAGTCCAGGCTGGTCCTGACCTTACTTTGTAGCCCAGAATGGCCTTGAACTTAGGGCAGTCCTCCTGCCTCGGCCTCCTGGGTGCAGGGATACAGTTGGTGCCACCACACCCAGCTAATCTTCATGCGGTGCTGGGGAATCAAACCCAGAGCCTACCTCGTACTAGGAAAATGCTTTAACCACGGAGCTACTCCTAGCTCTTACTTTTGATTTTGACGCAAGGTCTCCCTAAACTGCCCAGGCTGGGCTTAAACTTGCAGTCTTCCTGCCTCAGCCTCCCACAGTGCCTCCCAAAGGCCTGTACCACCTGGCCAGCAAGATAGTTAATTTTTAGACCTGTCCTCAGGAGACCCACACTCGGCTCTAGGTCACTGTCTCAATGGAAAAGCTGTTCCCAGAGCCTAGGCAGGAGTGGGGTTTTTCCGTCCCTACCTGCTAGTGGCCAGGGCCGTGACTTTGCCCAAGAGAGCAGCGTCCGGACACGCTGTGCCACCACCCAGGCCATGCCGCTGTCCTCCAAGCCCCCAAGAGACCATATGGCCAGCCATGGAGGGCACTTTTCTTCCAGAAGGTCAGGGGACAGGATAGTTGGTGGGGCGGGCACGAGTGAGTCCAGAGAGGGCTGAGGTGGCCATGGTTGGGGCAAGGGCAGGGCCTTCCCACCTGGGGACAGGATTTGACCTTTGACTCTGCTGTATTCTTGTTCCTTCCCCTCTGATGATGTCAGCGAGATGAAGGTCAGCGACTTGGGTCAGTGTGAGCTACGGGCTAGGCCTAGGGTGGGGGAGCCACAGGACTGGGTGTTCCCCACCCCCTTGGGGCCACAGGGGGTGAACGATGGCAGCTGCAGGAAGGGGCACGCTGAGGAAGAGTGCCCCCTCCTCGGGGACCCTCGGGGCGAGGGGAGGGTACGGTTTGCAGGCAGAGCCTGGGAAGCCTGGGAGGCGCCAGGCCGGGTTAGCAGAGGTGTCCATGGCAACTGAGAGTAAAGTAGGCCGGCAGAGGTCCGAGCGTAAAGATGGGGTCCAAAGCAGGAGGCTGAGGCAAGAGGACTGCAGGTTCGAGCTCAGCCTGGGCAATTTAGCAATTTAGCAAGAACTTGTCTCAAAAGAAAAAAAAGTGAAATGGCCAAGGAGGGAGGGGTCAGCTGGGGCTGATGCTGCCAGCCGGCTAGCCAACCAGGCAGGAGGCCAGGTGGCACAGAGGTCACAGTGTCCTTCACGAAGGGAGAAGCCTACACGGATAGGGTGCAGGTGGGGTGGGGCCAGGGACGGGAAGAGCGGGAGCCCCAGGGCAGGAGAGGCGACCTAGGAGAAATAACGTGTGTTCACGCGTGAGCAGGGGCCCAGCAGGGCGACTCACACAAGAGGACCACAGCACTAGGGATGAGGAGGCAGTCTGCTCTGCCAGGAGTCAGTACCAAGTGGCACAACAGCCAGGCATGTCATCCTAGCACCCTAGGAGGCCGAGGCAGGAAGATCACAAGTCTGAGTCCTACCTGAGGAAGTTGGTGACTTAGTAAAAGGGCTGCCAGCCTAGCCCAGCGGTGAAAGCCCCTTTCTTTCTTTCTTTTTTTGAGGCAGGGTCTCGCTGTGTAGCCCAGGCGGGTCCGGAACTCATTGGTGTAGTCCAGGCTGGCCTTGGACCCAGAACAATCCACCTGCCTCAGCCTCAGGCACGTGCCACCACACCCAGCTTTATGTGGTGCTGGGGAATTGAACTAAGGACCTTGCGCTAGCAGGGCAAGCGCTTTAATCACTGAGCCACATCCCAGCCCTTTTAGTCCTTATCTCCTGTATTTTATGTTTTCAATCTTTTAAAAGTGCCACACATTCATACATTGGTGTCTTAGGGTGAGAGTGTTTTTGGGGTGTGTGTGTGTGTGTGTGGTACTGGGAATTGATGCTCTGCTCTACACTGATCTACAACTCCAGCCCTTTTTTAAGTTTTGATTTTGAGACAGTACCTTGCTAGGTTACTAATTTTTTCAGGTTGGGCTTGAATTTATAATCCTCCTGTTTCAGCATCCCAGAATGGTAGGATTACAGTCCACCACACCTTGGATGAGTTGGGGTTTTTTGTTTGTTTGTTTGAGACAGGTCTTTCTCTGTAGTCTAGGCTGTTTCTGAACTCACTAGAACCCACAGCAATCCTCTTGCCTCAGCTTCCCGAGTGCTGGGATTACAGGTGCATTACTTCGTGCCTGGTTTCTCTGGTGTTGGGGAATTGAACCCAGGGCCTTGCACTTCCTAAGCAAGTGCTCCAGGTGCTGTGCTATTCCTCCACCCCCCCTTAGTGTGACTTTTTAAAGAGGCAAGTCTGGAGGCCGGAGGAATAGCACAGCCATTAGAAGGCCCTGAGTTCAATTCCCCAGAACCACACATGTCAGGTGAGGTGGTACATGCCTAATAATCCCAGCACCCAGGAGGCTGAGGCAGCAGGATTGCTGTGTGTTCCAGGACAGCCTGGATTCATAGTGAGTTCAGGACCAGCCCGGACTACCAAGTGAGACCCTGTCTCAAAAATATAAAATAAAATAAATCGAGGCAAGTCTTATTGGCAAAATGCTAGCATTATCATAGACATAATTTCACTGATTGTCCAGTAAGCTAGATCAGACTGTCGGCCTGAGAGAAAGGATAGGCTGGATGTGAGGCGATCTGGCCGCCTCACCTGTCACCCCATTGACCGCCGGGGTCCACTGGGCTGATGTAGCTGGCTGGGTGGGCGTCCCCTTCCTCCCTCACCGCTCCATGTGCGTCCCTCCGAAGCTGCAGACTTCCCCGCTGGAGGGGGAGTGTTCTGCAGTCAAGGGCTTGCGAGTAGTGAGCCTCCCTGCTGGAACCTCCAAACAAGCTCTTGAGAAGGGACAGGACTTGGCCCCAAGGAGAGCCTTCGTCCCGGAGAGGAAGGCTTAGGTTCCAGGATCGCCTAGTAACCCCACCGGGGTTCAGGTGGTAGCTGTGCCCCTCCCCCAGGAAATGGAGGGTGGGCAGCAGGCACAGGTTGGTTTGGGGGCTGCACTCCTCCACTCCCGACCACAGGAGTAGGCTTCTGAGCCAGCATGTTTTTTTTAGGCCGAATCTCACTCTGTGGTCCAGGCCAGTCCTGAGCTGACTGTGTAGCCCAGGCTGGCCTTGAATTCAAGGCAATCCTCCTGTCTCCACCTCCCAAGTGCTGGGAAAACAGGCTTGGGCCACCATACTCAGTTTATATGGCACTGGGGAATTGACTCAGGGCCTCGAGCTTGCTAGGCAAGCGCTGTAACTGCAGAGCTATTCCTCCAACAAGCCAGCATTTTTCCTGGCGGTCTGAGGGTGCGGGCGAGGTGACACGCTGGGGACGGAAAGCAGAGGCTTTGCCCTGATGTCCATCCCCGGGCCTTTGTTTCTTTTTTAATTTTTGATTTTGAGACAGGGTCTCGCCAGGTCACTAAATTGCCCCTTCTGGGTGGGAGCTTGCAGTCCTCCAGCCCCAGCCTCCCCGAGTGCTGGGGTGACAGGCTGCACCTCCACAGCCGGTCTCAGCCAGCGCCCTAGCGCAGCCTGCCTGGTGAACTTATTACTGGAGCCTGTACTTAGGGCTGGAGGTGTGTGGCCAGCCAGCTTCCTGGAGCAAGAGGAGTCCCCTGTGTCCCTCCATCGCGCCTAGGCCCCATCCTTCCTCCTTGGACCATCGCGCGCAGATTGAGGCCCTGTCTTCCTTCCATGCCCCCCATGCCCTGGCTGCCCACCTCTGGCTAAAATCCCTGCCCTTGGAACCTCAGTCTGGAGGCCTTGGGCCCTGCGGGTGCTGTTCCGCTACCTGGATTGTTGTCCCGGCAGGGCAGGCAGTGAGGGGGCTCCCAGGGCTCTGAGGACCCTGCCCGGCTTCTGCCAGGTCCGCCCACAGGGAGGGGCCTGCCAGGCCCCGCCAGGAAGGTAGCAGTAACCCCATAAACGGGATGACTAAGTACAGAAATGAACCGGCCGGTGGGTGGGGTCCCGGGCGCGGGGCCGGAAGCGCTACCTGCGCCTGTTGCGGTCCCAGCTCGCTGCAGGGCCGGAGCGGCGCAACCCGCAGAGCTCGGTCCCCGCGCCCCGTGCGACTTACTGGGGACTGAAATCGGCCGTCGCACTGAGCCACACCCCAGCCTTTTTAATTTTTTACTTAGAAGGATTTTCTTTTTTTGAGACAGCGGTTCACTCCGTAGCCCATACTCCCCTGAATTCATTATGGAGTCCGGGCTGGCCTTGGACTCAGGGCAGTCCTCCTGCCTCAGGCTCCTGAGTGCTGGGATTGCAGGCAGCGCCACCACGCCCAGCGTATGTGGTCCGGGGGAATCGAACCCAGGACCTCACACTCACCCGGCAAGTGCTTTCATCACTGCGCTATTCCTCTGGCCCCGATTTTTTATTTTGAGACAGGCTGTCCCCCCGTGGCCCAGCGGGCTTGATCGTGCGATCCCCCAGCGTGCCGGGACGACAGGCCTGCGTCGCGCGCGGCCTTCCCTCTTCCCACCGCCCTTGAGGCGGGAAGTAACTGCGCACAGGGGTAAACTGAGGCCTCGGCGGCACAGCCCGCACCAGTCCCAGCGACAGCAGCGCCAGGGTGCCGGGGGCACGCGCCGGGGCGGGGAGGGACGGGCGTCCGCTCGGGACACGGCAGGGCTCGCGAAGGCGCGATGGCCTCTTACTGAGTCCCCGCGCAGCCCCAGCCGCGGACCGGCGGGAGGCCGAGTCCCAGCGCGGCCCGACAGCGCCCACTGGCGGCCACGGCCGCCGCGTCCCGCGAGGGCGCCGAGCAGGTGCGGGGGCGGCCAGCGTCTCCGGCCTCTCCACCCTGCGCTTGTCTCCCCCAGGTGGCCTGTCCTGCCTGTCCCACGCCGCCACCCCTCTCCTCGGGGGCCTATCGGGAGCTCCGGGGGGGGGGGCCAGGAGGCGCAGCCGGCCGCCGCTGCCCGGATTTTTCTTTGGCGGTACTATAGATTGAACCCAGGGCCTCCGCACTGAACTGTGTCCCCGCAGTGCTCAGGGTGACCTCCACACTCTCGTCCTGCTGCCCTGCTGGCGATCGAGCCCGGGCCCTGTGCTGGCGAGGCGAGCTCGCTCAAAGCTCCCAGCCCTCCGGCCTGAAGTTTCCTGGTATTCCGGGTGGGCTGCCCTCCCACCCGACCCCGCAGGCTGCGGTGGCCTAGAGCGAGCCCTCTTCACAGCCCACCTCCATGGCGGAGGGAGACTTCAGGTGGGCTGGCCCTTCACCTGGAATGCCGTCCACCCAGCCAGGCCTGCTTGCCCCAGCACCCCTGGTGCGCCCAGCCTGGGAGCCTCCCAGGGCCCCGCCCAAGCCCGCCCCAGGGGGCCCTTCCTTCTCCCTCAGCAGGCACAGGTGCTGCAGGCTTCTTGGCTCTGCTACTAACCTTTTTTTTGAGACGGGGTCTCGCTCTGTAGCCCAGGCTGGCCTTGAACTCACGGCAGTCCTCCTGCCTCAGCCTCCCCAGTGCTGGGGTTACAGGTGCGCACTACCTGCCCGGTTTACATGGTGCTGGGGAATCGAACTCAGGTACAAGCGCTTTAACCACTGAGCCATTCCTCCAGCCCCGGGCTCTCGGCTCTGCATAACCCAGCCCATTTTGCCCACGCAGACACCCAGGCCTGAGGAGCCGGGTTTGCAGGACCCCACCAGGCAGAAGGAGGGCGACGCCCCGCTCTCACCAGCAGCCCTGCTGCCCGCCAGTGGCCCTGTCCTCCTCCCAGCACAGAGCCCCCAGCGCAGGAGCCGACACACACCCTTGTAGTCCAGATAGGACCATCGGAGATCTCCAGGGAGCCACCCGGCCTGTGCCATCCCTTGTCCAGCAGGGAGCTATGGTCCTGGAGGAGTAGAGGGTGCTGGCAGGGGTCACCAGAGCTCAGAGTGACTTCTGAGGTCCTGTGTTGGGAGCCAGAGAACTAGACTGGGGGCTCTGGGAGGGGCTTCTTGCCCAAGGAAGGAATGACTGGGTGGTCTGCCTCCCCTTTAGAAGTACTAGACTGAGCCCGATAGGGTGGCCTACGCCTAGATTCCCAGGACCCTGGGAAGCTGTGGCAGCAGGACACCACGTTCAAGCCCAGCCTGTTAGCAACTTCGTGACTTAGTAAGAACCTGTCTGAAACAGTGGGCTGGAGGAATGGCACAGTGGCTAGCCCGAGTTTGGTTCCCCAGCACCACATCAACGAGGCATGGTGGCACACGCCTGTAATGAGACAGGTGGGACCTGGCACCTGGGGTGCCTGTGATCCCAGCACTAGGGAGGCTGAGGCAGGAGGACCATTGTGAGCCTAAGGCCAGCCTGGGCTACGGGGAAAGACCCCATCTCGATAAATAAACAAGCAGTGCTGGACTGGAAGGGAAGAGGAGCCGGCGTGGTGGGCGGGCTGTATGTTGTAACAGGCACAGCCCCGAGAGACCAAGGAGGCAGCCACAGCTGCGCCGGAGCACGAGCAACCCGCGCCCAATGGCTCGGGGCAGGGCGTCCTGCATGGTGCTTCGGCCTCCTGCGTGTCACTGGCCATTTAGGCAGCTAGCTGCACGTAGCTGCGGCCCAGGGGGAATGGCATTCCGGGCGTCTCCTTCCGCATGGCACTCTGGTGTTAGGTGACGAGTGGGAGTTTGTTGACCCCCAGAGAGAGCCGAAATCCCAGGGACTTTCTTTGGTTCATTTTGCTGGTCTTCCCTGCATCCTGGCTGACTTGGGCTTGAGGACCCCCAGGACAAGCCCCAGCGTGCAAGGGCTCACCAAACCCCCGCTTCCAGCATGCAGGCTGGCAATGCACGACCCAAACATGTGGCCCGCCCCAGCCCAGAGTACCTGTGAGGACACGAACGCTGGCAGACATGGTCTGCTGCAGGCGCCCAGCATCCCTGCCTTTCCCCATGAGGAAGTAGCAGAGGCTGCTGCACCACAGGCCTGTCAGGGCCAGGGGACCGAGGAAGGCTCCCGGAGGAGACGGGACATCCGAGAAAGGGGCTCGGGCCCTGTTCTCCCGGCTTGTCCACATCCTCTAACCCTGCAGAGGCCAGGCAACAACTAAGGAACAGAAACTGGGAAAATGCCTGATTGGACAGAAGTGGCCGTGGGTGGCAAGAACAGGATGATGTAAGTGGTGATGGCGCGTGGGAGGAGGGCAGCTGCTGTGTGCAAGGTGGGCAGGGCAGGGCCTCACAGGAGGGTGCGCTCCAGGCCGCAGGAGGGACAGCAGGCTCGGCATACTGCAGGGTGAATGCCAGGCCAAGACTGCAGCTAATGCAAAGGCTCTGTGGTGGAGTGAGCCTGCATTTGAGATTGGGACAGAATGGGTGTAGAAGAATTGGGGTGGGTTGGGGGCGGAGCTAGACTTTTCCTAATTGCAAAGCAATCCCTCTGGGGCACACCAGGACCATCCCAGTATGTGCCTGCCCAGCACCCACATGGGAGGTTCTACTCTGGGTACTTGGGGCCTGGAGGTGAATGGACCAGGCAGACCTTCTGCCCTCCTGAACTGTGATGTGATTTGGGAATTTATTTATTTATTTATTAAGACAGGGTCTCGCTCTGTAGTCCAGGCTGGTCCTGGATTCGCTGTGTAGCCCAGGCTGGACTCAGACTCATGATAGTCCTCTGCCACCAAGCCACCTGTGACCGCGGAAGAGATTATGTCAACTTGAGGCAATCAGGAGCCACACCTGGGTTGGGGTCTGGGAACCACACCTACACTGGGAATTGAGAACCAGCCTGGATTGAGTGTGAGTGACTCGTGGGCTGGCCAGTGAGGGAAAAGCACCCCCCCCCCCGGATGTGGGAGGGCCAGCTGGAACTCAACAGTATAGAAGGAAGGAAGAGGGACGATTGTCACAGCTTCTTCCTCTGGGAAAGCTCTCACCTTCGCAGTTGTCTGTGGACACTGACTTACTTGCTACCCTCCACAGATCTTCGTCACCGATTCGCTCCAGTCTCGACTTGCGCCTGTCTGCCCATCGCCAATCTTCAGGCTCCTGTCTTTGCCATAGTTCTTCAAGCAACCGAGATCTGCAGCCTACTCTCACCTCAGCAGCTGTCCTGCAGTCCTGGAAGAGAGATCTACTTCACAGCTGAGCAGCCATCTTGGACCGTCTCTATCCTTGGGTTTGTAAGCCTTCCTAACAGATCCTTTTTGTTATAAAATCTGTAATTTCTACCTTTGAAAGAACCCAGACTAACACACCGCCTTATGAGGTACTGGGGAATGGAACCAGGAGACTTGCACTCCAACCATCGAGCTACGTCCTAGTCCCAAGGTCTCAGTCAGAAGTCACTGTGTAGTCCAAGATGACCTCCAGCTCACAGCAGTCCACTACGTCAGCTTTCCTGAGTACTGGGATTACGGGCATTGACATCACACGTGGCTAATTTTTATGTGCTGCTAGGGAATCAATCCCAGGGCCTCACACATGGTAGGCAAGTGCTTTAACCACTCAGCTACATCTCTAGCCTGATCTGGGAATTTTAAAAGTACTACTGCCATGCCTGATAGGGCAGGCCTATAATCCTAGTACTTTGGGAGACTGAAGCAGGAAGATTGCAAGTTCAAGTTCAGACTGAGCGATTAGAGTACGATCCAGATGAATGAATAAAGACATTGTGGTATGTTTACACAACGGAGTTCTACTCTGCCATAAAAAAAGATAAATTTGAATCATTTGTGAGAAATGGATGACCTTAAGGACATGGAAGGTTAAATATTGCATTTTTCTTTATATGAGAAAACCAAAGTATAAATAAAGTAAAAGACAGAGCAAGGCCCTGTCCCCCACCTCCCAAAAAAGGGGCGGGGGGGGGGGGAGTGCTACAGAAATGGCTCAGTGGTAAAAGCGCATGGGCCGAGCATGGTGGTGCACGCCTGTAATCCCAACACTCAAGAGGCTGAGGCAGGTGGATTGTCATGAGTCCAAGGCCAGCCTGGGCTCCACAAGTGAGTTCAGGACCAGCCTGGACTAAGAGCGAGACCCTGTCTCAAAAAAAAAAAAAAGAAAAAAAATAGGGTTGGAGGATTAGCTCAGTGGTTGAAGCACTTGCCTAGTAAACTCATGAGCCCTGAGTTCAATTCCCTAACCCCATATAAGCTGGGTGTGGTGGTGCAGGTCTGTAATCCCAGCACTCAGGAGGCTGAGGCAGGAGGATTGCTACAAGTCCAAGGCCAGCCTGGGCTCCACAGCCCAGGACCAGCCTGGACTGCAGAGCAAGACTGTCTCAAACACAGTAAATGTAAAATACACATTCGCCCCATAGGTCTATCACACCTTGTACATCCACAAACCTTGAGGCGGGCCCAGATGGGCAGGACAAGGCTTCCGGAGGCCACCTCCCACCTCCCACCTCCCAGGTCCCTAGGAGCCCAGAGAGTTGTTTACGCGAGAACTCTCCACGAGGGAACAAGGGCCGTTCTGACTGATACATGCAAATCACGAGCGCCTCCCCCAAGTCTGGATTCTTCCAAACCGGGAGACCCGGCTCACTTTTCTCTAACAAGCTGCGGGCCCGAGGGAGCCCGCCGGGCCGCACCTGGAAAGGGCAATTAGCGCCGGGCAATTAGGGACGCTCCGCCTTCAGAAGGGCCCCCAGCCGGCGGAGGCCTCTTCCGGGCAGTGGGGACGAGGGTCCCCGGAGTGCGAACAGGACACCTGGGGGCTGAGGGGAGCTGCGGAAAAGCCGGGGACCCGAGGGCGTCACCGTCGGGGCTCCCCGAGTGCTGAGAGGGGCGCAGGGGAGAGCGCACGGCCGCCCCGAGAGCCAGCGCGGCTGGGAGCTCCCGGTCCCCAGCGCGAGCGCCCCAGGCGCCAGGTCCCACCTGTCTAGGTCAAGGGCGCTGGCTGGCCGGGGCGGCGACGAAGGCCTGGAATCCCAGCACTCTGGGAGACTGAGGCAGGAGGCGTCCAAGAGCCCGTCCTGGGTAACTTAATGAGATCTGACTCAAAAATACACGTAATAATTAACAATAATAATGGGCTAGGAATCAACCCTCAGGACCGAAAAATAAAGGGGGAAAGGAACAGAAGGGACGCCGGGGTGTTGGTGGGCCCCACCCGGGTCAGGCCTGCTCCCTGCCCCCGCTGCTCCTAGTCGTCCCCAGGTGGGGCGTGGTCCCCACATTTAGGCAGCCCGGCCCCTCCGGAGACCCCCGCGACCGCCAGGGGCGTGGTCAAACCCGCAGATGCTCCCGCCCTCCTGTCCGACC